>LOJH01000165.1:21446-26236 GCA_001685095.1 Ellobius talpinus | reverse complement strand
TGATTCCCAATTTTCTGAGAAACTACCATACTGATTTCCAAAGTGGCTGTACAAATGTGTACTCCCATCAGTTGTGGAGGAGTGTTCTCCTACTCTGCATCCTCTCTAGTATAAGCTATCCATCAGTGTTTTTGGTCTTAGCCATTCTAACTGGTGTGAGACATGCAGTTTTAATATTTTATTTTAATACTTTTCTTTTTTGCGATTACTAGTGAGCCTCCATAGTCCTATCATTGTCTAAATTACAGTTTAGAGTCAGAGGTTAGAGGGCTTGTGTGTTGGGGGGGTCAGGAAACAACTCTTTAAACATTTTCACATCAATAATTTAAGATAACCCAAGCAAATCCAGTACACTGGCATCTCTATAAAAATAAAGCAAAATTACCACACACACACACAACTCACACACCTTTTTAGTATAATGGTGAAAACAAAAATCTATGCATGAGGGAATGACCCTTGGTTTGATCTTTCTTATAGGGACTATTTTCTTCTGCAATTTCTTCCTTGTATGTGTTAAGTTACAGCCATATTTTTGAGCAGGTGCCTTTGCTCATTTCTCACAGAAGCTCTGTTTCAGTGCAGACTCCTCCAGCCTCCATGTATTTACCACTTTTGCTAAGTAAATTTATAAGCTTCTGTGCAGCCACCCTAATTCATTTCTGTAAGGTTAATATTTCTGAAGTATATCATGGAATGAGATTCAGCTTATCTTATCTTCAACAGCAATCTAATATCTTCTTTTAGGTACAGTTTTTATGCTAGCATTCATTTGTTCTGAAAACTTTCCATCCAGGTTTGTTTTTCCATGCAGGCCAAGATTAAGTGTTGTGAGAGAGAGGTGGGAGAAAGTATACATTAATGAATCAAAACACAAGTGAGCAAAACAATCTGAGTTCATTGAATTTCAACATTGCTATTATTTGGATAAGTTGTATAAGGTAATTTATCACCTACAAAGTGGTGGAGTCTATTTAAATAGTTTTTCTGGTATTGATTTAATTTTGAAAGTCTATTGTGAAGATTCAGTGGTTTAGTACATTCGGTCACATAATGTGGAGGTTCCAGTTTTCCTTGTTTTGTATTCTAAAATAGGATCTTCTTCAGCTTAGTCTTCCTTTGACTTTATGAACGTCCTGGTTCAGCCTCCAAAGTGCTGAAAATGTATCTTCCACAGTGCCCTAGTATAATGCAGTCATTTTTATAGAACTGATTAGTTACATATATGTATATATCTAATGTAAAGGACACACATGATACAATGCAGAGGTTGGCAGTTAGGACTGTCAGCCTAAATTGTACTACCATCTGTTTTTGTCAGTAATGTTTTAGTAGGACACGCCCATGCCATTTATTTATACATCGTATATAATTTCTTTCCTGCTATGTTAGCAGGGATATAGTTGCAACAACAACAACAACAAAAAAAAACCCTGTAGGCTCAAAGAACCTAAAATATCTGCTATAAGACCCTTTACAGTTTTTCAACCCCTGGTGTAATGTCTGGCATTTAGTAGGTATTCAACAAGCATTAAGTCCCTTTCCCTTGAGTAAACATCGTCTTTTTACCACTTGTACTCTCAGATTCAAAAGCATTCTTTGAGTAGCTTCAGGGTCATCCTATGCTGTTTAAATTACTTTGTTAACCTGTCTGAGGGCAGCTGGATTCAGGCAATCTTTGGACATTTTCACTGACTTTTCTTTATTTGACAAGGTCATGGATAATGTTGCTTCTGAATGGTAGTGAGACTCAGTAGCTTCGGGAGTTCATTGCCCCTGTCAACATGCAGGGTTTTTTTTTCCAAATAACACGGACAAAAGCTAAACAGAATAAGGAAGAAAAAAATGAAAGGAGAAAAAGAAAGGAAGAAAGAAAAAGTTTGGCTTTAAAAGGCAGGAAAAGTTGTGAAATTGACTCCATCCTGTACAGAGTAGAGCAAGAAGTTAGTAGCATAGTGAGCATACTCAATGAAAACATTTCCTAAGTAAATAGAGCACAAAGAAGCAAGCTCCCAAAAGGAACTTCATAGGCACTTACATCAAATTCTGCAAGCCTTCATTTCAGTTTATTAAAATCTCAGGCCTGCTAGTGTTTCTTCTTCCTATGAAGTTGTAACTGCTCTGAGAATTTTCTTCTTGTGTAAACAAATAGAAGAAGGGTAAAACATGAAACAACGGTTTCTCAGGGGTGTTTTGTTTTGTTTCGTGTGTAGCTCAGTCTGGCTTTAAGCTGTGCTGCCCTCCCACCTCAGCTTCCTAAGTCCTGAGGTTACCTACTGGTGTTCGCCACCGCACAAGCTTCAGGTGTCAGGCATCTCAACACAGGAGGTTGAAGCCTTTGAAGAAGGAACAAATTAGTTCTGGGATAGTCTTGCATTATTCTAGGAAACTTATGAGTTCCAACAACTAAATTTGAAAGAATTCTAGCCAAAAAAGTTTGTGTAGAGTTTCCAAGTCTTCAGCCTCAAGGTGCATTCATTGAGTGATGTTCCAAAGGCTCAGGAAAGAAGAGCTGCCAGAAGAACTGCAGACAGTTGTGAGTGCCTACCAACCATAGCATTTGCCCCAGTGAATACAGCTGGCTTTCAGCAGATCCCATCGAAGAGTTACACTTTAGTGGAATTGATAGACTAGCTCAATATCGAAGACTTCTTGAATTCCATTTGTTAAAGCTTAAAAATAAAGCTCAAAAGGTCAGTGGTGAAGCCTAGTCTAATATTCAGTCCAAAGTTATTAGACATATGACAAGGAAGACAGTCCGACCCATCGTCAGGACAGACTCCAGTCAGAAGTCATGTGCATAGAAGACTTTGATAATGGAATCAGCAAGTGTGAACTTTAAACAGCTATTATACATGCTATGAATTTGCCCAAGGTTTTAAATGAAAATACGAAGTTAACAAGGAGAAAACAAATATAAAAATAAAATATACTTGTAGAGATAACAGTACAGAATTGGAAATGAAAAATGCCATTACATAGGTTGAGTGGCAAGATAGTAATAGAGAGTGGTAGTGGTATAGCCACTGTGGAAAACAGTCATACTATGGTCGTACTCACCACATAAAGATGATTTTGCAGACATTAAAATTTAAATGTCTAGCTGCACACCTTTAATCCTAGCATTCAGAAGGCAGAGGCAGGTGGATCTCTGAATTCAAGCCATCCTGGTCTCCTTTCTCAAAAATAAACAAAGAAACAAACAAACTGCAAATTTTAAAGGTTTATGAAGCTTGCTTTAAAGTTCTATAAAACACCAAAGCCAGGCAGCTTATAGCAGAGTGCTTTTCCTACCATGAATTTCCTGAGTGGGCACTGCATGAAGCCTGGATTGCATGTCTGAGTTAGGGTTCCTGTTGCTATGACAAAACACCATGAGCAAAAGTCACATGGGAAGGAAAGGATTTTGCAGCTTATACTTCTCAGGTCATAGTCCATTACTGAGGGTTAGTAGAGTGGGAAATTAAGGCAGGAGCTGAAGCAGAGGCCACAGAGGAACTCTACTTACTGTCTTGCTCCCTAAGGCTCGCTTAGTTTGCTTTCTTTCTTTCTTTTTCTTTTCTTGTGTTTCAAGACAGGGTTTCTCTATGTTACCCTGGCCATCCTGAAACTAGCTCTGTAGACCAGTTTTGAGACTGGGATTCTCTGTGTAACAGTCCTGCCTGTCCTGGAACTAGCTTTGTAAACAAGGCTGGCCTCGAACTCACTGAGATCTGCTTGCCTCTGCCTTCCAAGTGCTGGGATTAAAGGTGTCTGCCACCACCACCTGGCCAGATTACCTTTTCTTTTAACTAGCAAGCAAAAACCAAACCAAAACAAAACAAAGAAAAACATACTGATTTAGCTTTCTTTCATGAGACTGTGACCTATTTGAGGACAAGAAATAATTCAGATTAATTTTCTTTTAGTCTAAACTGTCCAGTTTAGCCTTGGCACAAAATAACAGTGAATACTGCTCACGTTCATACTGAATGCATCACTGAGTAGCAAAAAATAACTGCTAGATGAGTATTTTCTGTTTATAAAATTTCTAGTTTTAGAAATGCACCCCTTTCTGTTTAGAAACAAGGGATTTTTCATCTGTTCCTGAGAAAGGTAGTTTTTGCAACCTGTTCCTAACCCTGTTCTAGAAGGTTGTTTCTAGTACATATGTGTGGCACTTAATCTTTGGCATTTGTGTTTGCAAGTTAACACGTTGTCTTGCATTTGAACAGGTGTAACGTGTGTGATAAGATTTCTTAACAAGTCATTTTCTTGAGCAGTGGAAATATGAATGTGAAGAGTGATGGTCTATTACATTGTACTTTTAGACCCATGGGTCTTAGATATTATCAAATGCCTGTACTTCTGTGTTTGAAAAACAGAATCATAACCAGTTTGGGATCTAAAAGTTCTATGGGATTTTGTGATGTGATGTGAAAGAGACATATATGTAGTTTGTTTTATTGACTGTAAATTCTTAGAAATTTTCTGCTCTGAAAAGAAATCTTAAAGGTAGCACCTGGGCATGGAAAGGGTCTTTGAGTTCAAAGTGAGTTTATGGCAGTCAAATCAATTGTTGTTTTATGCCATGACATTGTTGAATATTTTACATGTAGAAAATAGTTTTTTAAAAATAAGTATCCATAAGCAATTATTGGTACTGATTCTTCCCAAAGCCACTGGAAGCCTTTTTGCTCATTTATTGCATGTTTGTTGACAGTTATGATCAGCATGGAACAAACTTCTTTTGCAGTTTATTACTTTCAAAGTACAAATTTGAATGATGTGGATTCCGATGTATAAAAGAG
>LOJH01000165.1:8946-18946 GCA_001685095.1 Ellobius talpinus | reverse complement strand
TCCTTTGGTTTAGCTTCAGATTTGTGAAATAGATCTGTATTCTAATGTATATGCCATTTGTTTTCATGCTATATAACAATGTGTTTAGATATTACATAATGTTTATCTGTTCTCTTGATGCGGAGAAGGGACAGCCATTTTGGTAGTTTTCATTTCTGCAGTGTTTGACTCTTTTGAAAGTTCCTTCTTAAAATACTCTTCCCTTATTCAAAAGCACCTTACCATCACCATTTAGATATCCCAAAGGACATTAAATCCAAAATAACAGAATTGAATTCAACATAATAAAAATTGAATTCATATGCTACTTGGCCATATCTAACCCTGTTCTGATGTTCCCTAGTTTCATAAATGGTACCACTATTCATCCTAATTCTGTTTGTAACATAGAAGTTATCTTTGATGCGTGTCTAAATTCCCATCATGCTTGACTCCTATATATTCTTCAGTTGTCTCCATTTCTGCTGTTTTTCCTAGTGTACACTACTGATTATTGAATCTGTATTTTTTTTGTAGAAGCCTCCAAACTAATGTTTTGTGTCCTTCTTGCTTCCTTTCAGTTAGTTCTTTACACAACATTAGAATAATATTTTTTTTTAAAAGATAAAACTCTATCCAATCTATCTCCCTGTTGAATCCTCACAAGTAAGGGCCAAATTTCTTAACTTGTTGACTGCAGTTTTCATCCTTTGATTTTTGCTTTAGGTCATTTTACTTTTACAATGTTTTCTACTCTCTGTTATCTCCATTTTGGGGGTACTATTTCTTCAAATGTCCCATCATTCATGAGCCTTTCATTCTTCTCCATAATATTTCCTATGTAATTTGTATTAATTCTTCCAACTCAGCTATTTCTTCATTGAAATTATTATTTCATTGTTTTTAATACAGTTGTGATTTTATATTTAATATTTGATTTTTTTCCTATTTTGAAATAATCTGTGACATTTTTGTCCTTTATTAGAGTGCATTCCTCACATGTGCTGTAAATAAAACCCAGGGTTTTGTGCATGTTAAGCAACTGTACAGCTGAACTATATAGCTCCAGCCTTAACAAAAAATGTTTTTGAAATGGTATCACTATGGTACTCAGACTGCCTTTTAGATAGTAGGGGCATAATACATGCCTCTAATAAATAAATCCCCACAAACCCTGACTTCCCATTTTTTAAAACTAGCTGATATATGTTTCAAATAAGTTAATACTTACGGAAATGTGCTTCAGAATGTAACAGACCATTAAAACGGAGAAAATTTCCACAATCTACTGAGGTAGAATCTTTCTAGTGCAGATTATGCAACTCTGAATTTTACTTTGATCTCAGAATGATGCAAACAGATGCTGAAAGTATTTTGGCTTCAGTTCCAGCCCTTCCAGTCTCTTGATCTGGCTCCCTTGTAGTTTATTTCCTTGATAGTTGTAGCTCTCACCACTTTCTCCTGTTTTCATGTCTCCCATTCTTGCTCACTGTTTATCAGTTTTTGTGAAATATGAAATATTTTTGTTAAATGCATTAATAACATTAATCACCTGCTTCAAATCTTTAGTGTTTCTCTACTGCCTACAATATAAGCACCTAATCTCCTATGGAGCTCTGAAGTTCAGAGGTATATAAGTAGAACATTGTAAAGTTGCATATCTGTTTGAGATCCATCTGCAACTTGTCTACCAAAACGTCTCTTTGGTTCTTTGGTTCAGTTACACCAGCCCATTGCTGTGTGTCCTTTCTTCAGTGAGGAATTTTTAAATCTAATCCAAAATTCCTGAAAATTTCAAACTACAAAATGCCACAGTAGCAGTGAAAGGATCTAATCCAGCGGAGTCCTCCCATGCTGTCCACTCGGCAATGCTGCTTCAAGCTTAATAGATGTTTTGAGTTATTTGGTACTCGAGGTTCTGAAGAGATGAAACTCAATAAAAAGTAAGAATCCATAAAGCTGGGAGCTGTTAAAAATAGCATCAGGTTTTAGAAGAACATGATATGTCATAATATAGAAGATATTAAGGGACCCTACTGTACCAAGGTGGTATTTGTTGATAGAGAAAGCTAGACCTTCAAGCAAGTCTAGAAGAAACTCCAAATTGCCCGTCACTTGTGCACAATTGTGCCCACCACTGTTTCCCATAAGCACAGTTATACAATTAACTGTTGTCCCTAGGAAACCAAATTCTTAAGAGTATCCCGAGGATATCCCATTTGAGTAGAAAGTGTTGTTTGCTACTGAGTTTTATAGGCCATGTAATCTTTCTTAAGCCCCAAGTAGCTAACTTTGGTGAGCTTCTTGAGTTCATAAAGCTAAAAGATATTTTATCCAGCATGACCCATGACTGACCATGTGGTTATTGCTTTGTGTTGTTTACAATAATGCATGGTAAGTGTCCCTCAAACAAATTGAGTAAAAACTGAAGGTTAGGAAATTGGAAAAAGTCCAGTTTGGATAATGTCAATTTAGCTGAGGAAGAGTTCATATGGTACCTGTAATTTAGGAGATCTTTGGATTATATGATGTTAATCATTGTGTTTGAGCATCTTGAATGACAGAATGTGGAATAGGGGTATACGGTACTTTGAATCCTGAAGATTCATGGAGCCCTTCTGTAATTCATGACAAAGCCTTCTAAATTCTCTGGACTTTTGTTTCATTAGTAGACAAATGAATTGTATTAGAGAATATGCTTATCCTAGGCACAGTGGAGCACACCTTTAATCCCAGCCCTTTGGAGACAGAGGTACACAGATGTCTTTGAGTTCCAGACTAGCCTGGTCCACATAGTGAGTTAAAGGCCAGACAAAACTATGTAGGGAAACCCTGCCCAAATTAATGAATTAATTATTATTACTATTTTAAGAAAATGCTTATAACCACAACTTTAAAAGAGTTAAAATACCTTCAGGCTTGCTAGTTTGCTAAATCTGTGTTTATCTGTCATATAGGGTATATTAACTTTAGGATTAAATGAGATAACAAATATAAATTGCTTAACTATTAAATATGAAAATTTCTTTCATATGGGTGAAGGGGCATAGACTATGGAATCAGAACCACTTGGATTAAAATTAAATCTCAGGTCTACTATGTACAAACACTCTCAGAACTTATGTTTTCTTGCCTTGAAGATGGAAGTAGTAATACCTCATAGAGCTCTTCTATTAATGAACAGTAGGAGAATGAATTTTAAATGTATAGTAAAGAGTAGATGTCTAATAAATGTTAAATCCAAAATGTCCCTTAATTCTAAAATTAAATGATTCTCTACAATATTAATGTATAATTTTTTAGTAACTGAAGTGGAATAGCTAAAAGTAAAACAGATTTCAAGTACTAAAATATTCTAGTGTCAACTGCAATATAATCTTTTAAAAAATAAAGCTTACATTACTGCTCAAATCATCTTTTATTTTACTTATAAATTTTAGTCCATTTTCTAAAGAAGATATATAACATTGTTACTACATGTTGCTAAAAATAATATATAAAATTATCCATTCCAACCCTGAAAAAGTTGTGCAGTGTTTTGTTCGATTCACTATTTTCATTTTTCTTTAACTGTGACATTTTTCAGTAAATTTATTCAACTCAAATTTACAGTTCCTTTTTTTCTTAAGTGTCAGCTTAGGACTATTTCTTTTGACTCAAGGCCATGTGAAAACTTAGAAAATAAAGAGTCAGTGTTGTACAATTATATAAGTAAGTATTGAAAGGGAGTAGAAGTAATCCTCTATCAGTAGGTAATTTTTTCTTTGCTATTTTAAAATTTAAATTTTCTTTTGAGAATTTCATAGAACTTATAATTAGTGCTCCCAAATGATATTTGTCTGTTAAGAATTATAAACACTTTTTATTTTATATTCAGTTTGTAACATTCAGCTACACAAATACTTCAGTAGCTAGACATAATGGAACATACCTGTAATCTTAGAATTAGGAGGCAGAGGAAGGAGTATTGTCATAAATCCAAGGCTATCCTGGTCGACATAGTAAATCCCTGGCTAGCCAGGGCTATATAGTGAAATAGTGATTGATACTCAATCTAACATGCGCGCGCGCACACACAACACACACACACATTCAGAATTGAGTGCCTAATAGAAGTAATACCTGATTTAGGAATAAAGTTCTATTTTTGTCATATATCAAAATGCTTTTAAAAATACGATTAGCTGTAAGAATTTTGCTCTCTGTTTGCTCACTATAAAGGCCTATTGTATACATGTGTGTATACAGATAATCAGAAAAGCAACAGGTTAAGCATATGCACATAAGTATGTAGAGAAATGACCCTCTGGTTCCTAAGATTAAAAGTAAATGTAAAATAATGCCAGGCATACTGTTCTTGAGTTTATTGTCTGAGACATCTAGAGGATGATCATAGAAGGTTGGAAGTCAAGGGAGGAGATGGTTTTATTAGTCATAGGCAGAATACTATTTAGGGCCCTACACTAAAGATATAGATAGTGCTTCAGTTTACTAAGAAGTGTTAATAAAAAGGAGCAAATGCACATAATATTTTAATGGTTTCAGAATATACAAAAGTTTATAGAACTACCAGGGGGTAAAAAGCAAGTTTAACATGTTTCATACTTATATATGACTTATATATGACTGTACCAGATAGAGCATAGGCCACTACCTCTAGTGAACCCTTGGGTAAGACTGTAGTACTTCTAGATGGCATTTTCCAATTGTGTTACATTTTTAATTGTGCTAGAGCATTGTTTGTGCCCAGTACATGGTTATGTAGTGTCTATACCAATTCAAAATTTTTCAATTAATTTTTTAAAATATTTCTTACATAAGTAGTTTTATGTAATTTTCACTCTCCTCCCAACTCCTCCTGTGTTCTTCATACTTCCCTCTCAATCATGACTTTTATTTAATTTTATTGTCACATATATAAATATTACATTATTACATATACTATTAATTATATTACATATAATTCTAGTATTGTGTGTATATATGTATATATACACCCTGCTAAGTCCATTTAGTGTCATTCATATGTATATGGATTTAGAGCCGGTCAGTTGTGATTGGGTCACCTATCAGGGAACTCGTCTATGAGAAGACCGATTTCCCCATTTATTGCTTACAAGTCTTCATCTAGGGATAGAGTCTGTTGATATGTCAGCTGGTGCTGTCATTGTGCAAGTCTTGTTTAGATGATTGTATTTTTGAGATACCATGAGTATAGCTTTCCTGTCATATATAGAAGACACTGCCTCGCAGTAGACATCTTAATCTTCTGGTTCATACAGTTCCCACCATCACCAGCAATGTTATGTTCCCTGAGGCTTAAGTGTAGAGGCTGTGTTATAGATGTATCCAGTTGGCATTGGGCACCATACTGTCAATTGTTCTCTGCATACAGTTCTGAATTTCTGTAACGATTTCTGTCTGCTGCAGAAACTTCCTTAATGAGGGATGAAAGTTAGACTCATCTGTGGTGGTTATACAGTATTTAGAATATAGTTAGAAATTATACTGGTCAGTAGTAGTAGTATGATTTATTTTAGGGTATATGACTCACCAGCTTTGAGTACTTACTAAATTTATAGTACTGAACATAAATTACCTCCTTTTATATAGTGGGGCTTAAGTCCAAGTAGATGACTGTTGGTTACCACCAAGATAAAAGTGCCGTATGAACCCTTATAGACATCTTGACATTCTGGCCGTTGTTGTTGTTCTTGATAGCTGGGTTCGGATCATTGATTGCTTTTTCTCCCTTTGAGTTTGCATAGCACCATTGATCACTGTGAGAATCAGACCTCAGGTAGGGGGCTTCCAGATCACTTGTAATTCAGTTGCTTCAAGTCCTGTGTCTGAAGTGTGTGGATTCTTCAGCATACGGTCTTATCTTCAAGTTCAAGGGGCATCAAAGGGCAGTGACAATGCCTATATTATTTTGGGAGGCTCTTCCACTCCCCTGGCCAGTGACTCGAAGCCATGTTTCCCATGCCCAGCTCTTGGGTTTTCTTAGATGGTCTATGACTCTTGGGGAAAGCTTTATTGCTTCCTTTAAGTTGTATGTGTTTTTTTATCAGCTATATTATTTACCCTTATAAACTTGTGAGTCATGCCTACCAAAATCTAGTTGAAATAGTGTTTGAATTATGCTGATTTTCATGATGCCCGTAAAATAACTGTCTTATTATAAAAATATATTAAATAGTAATATTAAATATAAAACTACTAGTACACCTTTATTGAAATGTTTAAACTACATTTATTTTGAACTTGAGTAGTTTGTATTGGTTTAGTTTATTGACTTGCCATCTCCTGTTAAACAGTTTTCACTTAGACTTAGTTATTTGAACTTCAGTAATAGTTTTTAGTACTTATCTCACTTAGAATACTTTCTAGGCTTTGAATTGTATAATTAGGTAAGCTTTGTATTTCTTGTAAAATTAGAAGTCTTTTCTATTTTATCTTGGCAAGGAAAGTGGACAGACTTACTATATTAGTAGGTTGTACAAAGCAACCTATTTGACCTGTGATACTAGAAATGCTGTGTCTTTAAGGGCTGTAGAATGTGGTGTCTGAGTATAGATACATCCAACCTTCTGGCTCTTTCAGACTAACATGCATGCACGCACACACACACACACACACACACACACGCTAAAGTTTAAACCTTTGAGTCTTGTGCATGTCAAGCAAACACTCTACCAGTGAGGTATATGGTCTTAGAAACCAGAAATGTTAGAGATTTACAAACAAGGGTTAGGGTTAAGCAGAAGAAAAAAAAATTACTTGACTGAAATGGGCTATGAAGGAATAATTAACAAGGTGAAGTTAGTTTTTCTCATTTCTAACTAGTACCCATTTTTGTTGGTGTTTCTAACTTAGTGTAGCTAATCTAGACTGTTTTTCTTAGACGTGAAAGCCAGGAGTAGAGACCTAGCAGAACTCTGTCCATATGTCTAGTCAAAGTTATTAGCATAAATGCCCGAGTTTTGCCAAGGAATTAGATACTGCTGAAAAAATACCGGGAGCTCCTATATCTGCTATCCAAAGATTTCCACGGTGTTTGAGGGGTAAATGGCATCTTCTGTTGACGAGACGTGTGCCAGCTAGCCGGCTTGTACTCTCCATGCATGTAAAGTAGGGTAAGTTGTATCTTTGACTATATGAAAGGCTGTGTTCTTAGGGTGAGCTGAAGTGGCCACGAATTAATACAGTAGCTTTCTAACATTAGGAGGCTCTTAGATTAATTCAATCTCTTCATCAAAACATTGAAGAACCATTTGGTTCAATTCTCTGTGAATATATTGACTGTAGAATAAGGCAAAGGGCCCATTTTTCTAAGATCCTCAACTCATAATTAAGATTTCCTATGTTGATTTTATTAAGATTTTATTCATAAGTGACTATAAATGCTAGAAAACGAAATTTTTCTTTTAAAAATATCAAACACTTCTGGTGTATTTTCATATATATAATAGTATTAAAAACTTGTCAAACTGTTAACGATGCTAAAATTTTGCATCAATCTTGCCATATCATGATTGCCATAAAGTAATTCACTGCCAGTAGGCATGATTTTTTTTCTTTTTGCAGATATTTCTTTTACTGAATTTCCAGTTCAGTGTTATTATTTTTCTCTTTGGCTTTTCATGCATATTTAGTTTTTAGAATCTGTTACAAAGCCAGATTCCATTAACTCTGGCTGGCATCCTCCAGCCTTCATGGGGAGGGGGTGTTGGTGGGTGATGAATATTGAATTCCTTTTACCTTTGAGCATGTAATAAACAATGGACCTTGGGCATTTGTGAGTAATATTGTACACATTGTGGCAAATATAAATCTGCTCACAGTTATTTTGCTAGTGCATATTAGCATTGGTTATGATGTAAACAAATATTTCAGAATTTTGGATCATCATCTAAATAGCAAATAATGAAGTATCTTGAGCGTAGCCTTTATTATTCTGTGTTTTTAAAAGTTCAAATTGAAGAAAAAATGGAATAAAAGACTATTTGTTTTTTAAATCCCTATCAGCAGAAAGTAATTAGCTGAAGATCCACAATTAGCCTCTCAGCAGTCCACATTAACCGTCTCCTCCATCCTGGGTCTTTTCAGACCTCGAGTAATTCTGTGAATATTTTGCATTTGAAACAGAGGCTTATAATAACTAGCTTGAAATTTATTTAAAAATATGAGTATTTTCTTTTAGGTTAATGTCTACTCTCCAATAATTTTCTATTTTGCAAGTGGCTTAAAGGCATAAAAGAATGCTTGTTGCCTCTCTAGATCATATAAAACTATGCCTTTCCCTTGATAAGCTTAGATGTAGCTGCTTTGCTTTGACTAGATATTCCATTATTGATTCTAAGTGTCTTGCTACAAAAGAATTAACAAAATTAACCACACATTCAAGTAAAGATGATGAAAATTTAAGAGCCACTCATTACCATTGCCACATAGTAAAATGTTATTGCTGACTGCTCTGTGTGTGTGTGTGTGTGTGTGTGTGTGTTTGTGTGTGCACGCGGGCATGTTTGCATATGGGTGTGCGTGTAGAAACCAGAGGTTGAAATCTGAATGTTGTTCTCTATCACTTTTCCAATTTGTTTTGAGACAAGGTCTCTCACTGAACTTGGAGCTCACTATTTCAGCTAGCCTGGCTAGTGAGCCCCTTGGATCCGCTTGTCTTCCCTCCCAACACTTCAGTTCTATGTGTGGGCCAACAAGTCTATATTTTATGTGGGTGCTAGGGATCTGGGGTTTTCAGGATTGCACAGCAGGCACTTTACCCACCGAGCCAGCCCCTTTTGTTTACCTTTTTGCTTTGGTTTTCTTTAGAAGGAAATGTTTTCAGTTGTGTAGCATTCTTGCATAATTCAAATACTTCATAAAGCTAACCCTGGGAACCTATTCTGCGATTCTCTGGATGTTTTTATGCAACCTGCTTTTGTAGGTTTAAATTACATTTTGGGACACTGCTTTTGTGGTTGAATTAGAAACTTTTTTTTTTACATTAAACCTGTGATAAGTAATTGTCACAGTTAGCGCCCTGGTACAATGCTAATTTGAAGTGACATGTCCACACTGGCCCTCAGTAACATGAAGAAGCCTAACAGGTGTGAGGGGTGTGGCTTCCCATGGGTTCTGCTGAACTTCTAACCAGAGAAAAATAGCAGAAAAAGTGAAATGAACCTTGAATAAAGCTGTCAGCAGTAATTATCTCAGCGACACTTTGTGCAGAGATAAAATAAGCACTGCTGCTTTTAGAACCTGAGCACACTGCGTCCGAGATGGAGTTCTCTCACCCACTTAACAGAGATTGCTGAATAACTTTCAGGAGATACTTATCCAGAGAACATAATTAAGAATTGCAATATCATTATAAATTATTAGGTACTTACATTTTAAATTTTAGTACATGTTTTATTTTTATTGTTTGCAGTAAGTTTTAGTGACAACTTTTTTTTCTCTCATACTTTCTATTTAGTCACCCATTATGGTATGAAATCTCTGGGAAAGGATACTTCCACAATCAGAAAATTATTTTCAAGTTTGCTTTTCATTTAGAGAAATGTTCCATGTGCTGGAGTGGTCGTTATGAAACAGGAAATGTATGTGATAAATTGAATAACCTGAGGTCATCATGTAAGTGCTGTTGCATTTGAATTGATTATGAACCAGATAAACTGAATAAATCAGTTTGTTCTCCAAGCACAATTCAATGTTTTTATATGGCATTTTTAATGTACAATTTGTTCAACAAAGTAATTCAAATGATAAATAATGTTTTCTTTATCTGAGAAGTATGTAGAAGTCAAAATGAGATTTTCCTTTAAGAATTTTCTGCCTATAGAAACTATTTTTTAAAAATAATATTTTATAAAGAAATTGTCCCTGTCCTCAGCCATATCACTCTGAATGTCACCCGTCTGTTCTGATCCTGAAAGTTCAGCAGGATTGGTACTTGGATGAGAGAAGTTCCTTCCTTCCTTCCTTCCTTCCTTCCTTCCTTCCTTCCTTCCTTCCT
>LOJH01000164.1:64413-76926 GCA_001685095.1 Ellobius talpinus | reverse complement strand
ACCTTTGGAAGAGCAGGCAATGCTCTTAACCACTGAACCATCTCTCCAGCCCCAAGCTACTTGTTTTTAAAACACTCTGGGTAGAGAAAAAAAATCCTGTGCTGTGGGAGAATGCTCTTGTATACTGTAAAGATTTGTCACTCATATTGGTTTAATAAAATGCTGATTGGCCAATAGCTAGTCATGAAGGTGACCAAACTAGGAGAATTCTGCGAAGAGGAAAAGCTCAGTCTGCAGTTGCCACCCAGACAAAGAGGAAGCAAGATGAGAATGCCTCACTGATAAAAGGTTCCAAGCCACATGGCTAAACATAGAAAAGAATTCTGTGTTAATTTAAGTTGTAAGAGTTACTTAATAATAAGCCTGAGCTAATAGGCCAAACCATTTGTAATCAACATAAGCCTCTGTGTGTTTTGTTGGGACTGAACAGCTGTGGGAACGGTTGGGACAGAAACTTCCGTCTATAATCCTGGGGTGTGAAAGCCAATTCTCTTATTGCTGTGACCTGGCAAGAAGCAATTTAGGGAGGAAGGATTAGTTCCTACTCATGGTCTCAGGGGACCCAGTCCATCTTGGTGAGGAAGATGTGGCAGAGTTCACAGCGAGGAAGAGGACCAGAAACAGGGTTTGGCTGGAAACACTCAAACCTTGCCCTCAGCACTCACTTCCTCCAATGAGGTTGCACTTAAAAGTTTCACATCTTCCCCCAACAGCCCCGGTGTCTGGGACCAATGTTGAAGCGTGCGAAGGCCTTTCACGTCTAATCACAGTTAGGAGGTATTGAGGTGAAGGTCGGTAGTTTCACCTCAGGGTCTTCCAGTGCCTGTCATTTGCTAACACCCATGGGAAATGGCCAATAGTGAAGAGGAGCTGCCAGCGTTTTCCATGGATCCATGAACCTTCCCCACTTTTGTCCCCCGAGTTTAGGACTAGTGTCTTTCAGAGGATAATTGGTAGGTCTACAAACTCCAAATAGCGACCAAACTGTGGTCTGGATGAGAAGAATCCGGGTCAGGTGGACCCACAGTCTCCCCATCCTCAAATGGCTGTGAGTAGCAGGAATGGCAGCACAGCTCACTTCTGCTAGGAACAATGGCGGTCCTCGGTGGAGGAGGCAGAGGCAACACTAACGCAGTCACCAGCTCACAGCGCTGCTCTGCCTGCTGGTGAACAATGTGGCACCTTTCTTTCTTCGAGCCTGAATGGTGCCAGTCTTTTGCCCCTGAGTTCTCTGCCGTTGTTCAAACCACACTCCTTTCCCATCTCCCACATGACATGAAACACTTGGGAAAACGCAATAATAAATATTAACCCCAAACTCCGAAGCTAGCCTTGCCCCCCAACGTGCTAGAGTTTAACTGGAGTCACGTGACTCATTCGGATAATGGGTTGTTTTCTAAGAAAAACACAGAAATGTCCAACACCAACTTGACATAATAAAGGAGAATAAAATAGTCATTATGAATAAAATATGTGGGCAGAAAAAAATGTATAAATGATCAGAGCCTGCTGACACAGTAAAGCCTTTTTAACTGCCTTCCAGGCAAAACACATATTTTTCAAACTCCTAAGGTCTCTCTCTCTATTTTTTAAAAAGCCTCCCCTGGTGACCCAGGGCAGTTCAGTGTGCTTGTGACATGGATCATTCCGAAATGTCACTGGCCTTTTGCTGGTTACAACATCAATTTCTCCCAGTCCTCAGCTAGTTTTCTGGCTTCATGTACAGGGACATGCACGTGCGCACACACACACACACACAGAGGCACACACACAGAGGCACACACATGCACACACACAGACAGGCACACACACAGACAGGCACACACACAGACAGGCACACACACACGCACACACACACACAGGCACACCACCGTTGGGACACCCTGCTCTCCCCATTCCGTTTAGCAGCTGACATCAACTCTCCACACACCAGATTTGCCAGCAGTCATGGGAACCACTTCTGCACAGACCGGGTTTGATCTCTGCTGGCGAACAAGTTCCAGAACCCATGTTTTCCTGAACTTATTCTTCATAGGTCAAAGAAAAAAGGACAGAAAGGGTCGAAAGCTGCCTGTGGCCTATCTTCCTGGAGAACCGTGTAACCTTCTATAGGAGACGTGGTAGTCACTGGCTCACAAACCCCTTTATTCTCTTTTCCCACTTGACTTTTCCCTGGGCCAGACACTTTCTTTGGCTCTTGGAAATATGCTTCCTCTGCTTTCAAGACCCATACTTTGTGTACATGTGAAATATGTTAGGAATGAACACCGTAGGCTCCACTATTGAGCCTGCTCTCCACCCCTCTGCCCTGGGCATGTGGTCCAGCCTTAGCATCCCGAGTGCCGGGAGTATAAGCACTCACTATGATTGGTTTTATTCCATTCTTCATTCGGGGGCACCTTCAGCCATGTCCAGAAAGACTTGTTGGACCCTTTCAAGGGCCACATGGGGTATGACCCTAAGGCAGTACAGCTTAAACCTGATTGCACTTTAGACTTATGGAGCTTTAAAACTATCCTGAGGGACTTATAAAGGTTTCTAGTTTGAGCTGGGCGAGGGGTGGGTGGGAACATGTGTAAAACCATTGGCCTTCATACACAATGTTTAAGCTATCTTTTGCAGATAAGGAAAGCTAAAAGAACAAACGAACAAAAATAAACTCTCCTACCAGCCAGGCCACTCTTGGAAAGTCTACCTTAATTGGGCACAGCTTTAGAGTATTCTAAACACTTCCTAGGTAACACACAGCTGAGCCTGAGAAACCTTCTGTAAGCAATTGAACATCAGCGGTCTGGAGACGTCAAAACAGCTGCTGTTACATCGAGGCATGAGCCCCTTAAATCTACTCAAGACGGCCACTGGGAGCTGGGCTTGGTTAATTGCCTGTTGCTCTACGTGGGACTTCTCAACCTTGTGTGTGTGGATACAGGAGAGCTAGGATGGACAGAAGAGAAGGGAGGGGTAGCGGTGAGAGCCATACCCAGGGGAAGTTGGGGAGTCAGCACACACCCAGTGTGGGGCATTAACTGGCCTGATTTCCACCAAGTTATCCTGGGTAAGTCATTGGACATCATGTAGTCTCACTTTGCTCATTTAGAATTAGTTTTTTTTTCTGGAACTTTCCTGCTTTTCTTCTTAGCCTTCTTGGTCCCGTGTCCTAAGAAACACTTTGGGTGGGGTAAACCGAGAAGGCTGTTCATGCCACACTTTGGTTGTAGGTGAGGGTAATTTTCTTCATGTACAATGCTCGCTGCTTGGGGGTGGGCCAATGTCTATTGTGACCCATTTTTTTCTTCATTTTTTTTTGCTGTTTCACAGGGCTAGGCACCCAATAAATATGAATAAAAGCAGTGCTCATCTAAGCCTTCAATTTCATTACCCAAATTAGAAAGCATCTCCTTTATTAATGATGAGGGTCCATTTCCCAGCTGTTTAATGATGTCTTGTTCCATTGCCTGCTCTGTAAATCTTTGCTGCCAATGGCGAGTTCTTCATGTGAGCAAATCATCTAAATGTTCAGCTGCTCTTTCTTCTTCCCAAAGTTCCATGGCTTTGTGTAGCCGATGATTGCAGAGACCCAGACTCAAAAACCCTCCCTCCCTTCTTTCTCTGGCGTGACTGATGAGTCTGGAGCTGGGCATGCCTCTGCCATTCCCATCCTGCGAAACCTGCTCCGTCTACCAAAGGAGTCAAAACAAAAAGCACAACGCTCATTTTCTATTCTTCTAGACATGGTCCAGGACACAGCTTTGGCAGAAAGAATGCTTATGGGATTCTGCAGAGGGAAGCACGGTAGTTGAAGGAGGCATTTGTTCTTCTGGTCACATGACCGGCTGAGCCTGGGCTGGTGTTCTCCTGTTCTTGCATGGTGCACAGTTTTGAAGATCACAGAGAAGGGTTTAAGCTGCAACAGTGGAGTGAATGCCCAAGAGTCAGAGGCACCCTCAAATGGCTGAGTGCCAGAGCTTCTTCTAAGGGAGAAATGCGGTTCCTGCTGCCTGAGCCTCTTGGCTGCTGACTTCCCTGTTGTTTGCAATCAAATATTGCTGTGGAATAATCCTTTTGTACACTGTGAAGATGTGTTGCTCTCATTAACTTATTAATAAGAGTCAACTGGCCAATAGCTAGGCAGGAAGAGGTTAGGTGGGAGAGCAAGGCAGAGAGAACACGGGGAAGAAGGTGGGCGGAGTCGCCAGGAGACAGAGGAAGCCGGAGATGAATGTGCTGTGTTGAAAAAAGGTACCTTCATGCTGTAGAACGTAGAACGCAGATGAGAGATATGGGTTAATTTAAGCTGAAAGATTTAGTTAGGAACAAGCCTAAGCAACTGGTGGAGCATTTATCATTAATAAGTCTCTGTGTTGGTCACTGGGGAGCCAGTGGTCCCAAAGAAAAACCCTGCCTACACGATAAATTGTATATTGTACATCTGTGGTGCCCAGTGAGGACCCAGGTTCTGAAAACGAGCCCCTTCAAGAGGAGACCTTCATGCAGTGCAGACCCTGGTGGTCAACTTAGAGCTGGAGCCCAGGCTAAGGGCAACAGTGAAGGCGACCTCAGAGCTGCTTGACATTTGGGAACGGGGCTTGTCTCAGGCACTGGGCCATTCTCTTCTGGCTGGAACAGCTTGTGCAGAATTCCCCAGTGCAGGCGCCACCCTGAGCAAAAATCTGCTCGTGATACAAGGGGAAGAAGGAATGGAGGAGAGAGTGTGCTGGCTACGACTGGAGCCCTGTGGCTCTACTTTGCACAGTCCTGAGTCCTATCCTTTCCCTTTCTCTCATTCAAGTTGTGGGGGACAGATATGAGTGAGATTCAGGGAGTAGCTTTTATTTCATTTATTTATTTTTGTATGTGTGTTTTGCCTAAATGTATGTCTGTGCAACACATGTGTGCCCTGCCCTTGGAGTCCAGAAGGGGGCGTCAAAGCCCTGGGGACTGGAGTTGTAGATGGTTGTGAGCCACTATGTGGTTGCTGGGACGGAAACTCGGGTCCTCTGGAAGAGCATCCAATGCTCATAACCACTGAGCCATCTCTCCAGTTCCTGGAGGATATCCTTAATAATTCATTCCCAGATTTTTGCTGTGCGAATAAGTTGAGGTCCAAATTTAGGTTTTGGGCAAAGAATCAGAGAGGGGAAATTTCCATTTCCATGTTGTTTTGTCTTTCCCAGGGGCAATGAGATGTCCAGGGAGGGCGGTAGGTAAGATGGAAGGTGGAACTTCCAACTACATCATGTCATAAAAATGCGATAAACAGTGTAGTAGCACAGGGCAAAAATAAAGGCTTTAAGTGCAGAAGCCTCTAAAGCTGAGTACCGAGTTCCCTAAGCCTCTGTCTTTGTCTAACTATTTAGTGTGAGTTCCTGCTGAGGGCAGGGTGTCTAAGGCAGAGGGAAAAGGGCCATCTTTCCCTCCGGTCATTTTAGGGAAGAGCTCGGTGCTGCTAAAGGGGGCAAGTGTGAGAGAGGAATACTCTGCAGAGATGAGACTGGCAGTCAGTGTGTGTCAGCTGCACCCTTCATGGCAAGTCCTTCACAAAATTCTCCTGAAATGTTGTTTATTTAACACCCCAACAATCCCCCGGAACAGACCACTCCTTCCCCTTCCTTCCACAGATGGGAACAAAGGGATCAAGGGGCTACTCCTTTACCCACGATCTCACAGCAGTTTACTCTAAGCAACAGCGTCTAGTTCTTGTTCTCACCCATGATCCTAAGAGGCTTCAGTCACCTGGCCAGAGCCACTAGGAAAAAGAAAGCTTTCGTGCAGCACAGACATTTGAGGAGGGAGCCAGGTCTAGAGACGGGCATGTTGGTTGCCCAAAGACATTTCTTTCTTGTTTTTTTTTGTATGTGTGTGTGATGTACCCGGTGTATGTCTTTTAGCATGTGAGAGTACACATGGGGACACATGTGTGCATCTGTTGAGGGGTAGGGGTTGACAGTGATACCGAGTGCCTGTCTTGATTGCTTCCTGCTTGTTTACAGAGGCAGCAGCGCCTCTGCTGAACCACCAGCTTGCAGCTTTCACGCTGTCCATAGCTAGTGGCCTCAAGGAACCCTTTTTCTCTAAATCCCCAGTGCTGGCCTTACAGGCTACTCCATTTTTGCAAAAAATGTAGATGTTGAGATCTCCATGCCAGCGGGCATACTTGCTGAGCAAGCCCTTATCCGTGGCTCCATCTCCCTGTTCCCAACATTGCAAATACATTGTAAAGATAGAGCCGGTATTGCTCAGAAGTCAGGAGCCTTTTCTGAGTGGGAGATGGGTGGTGGAGTGCAAGGGAGGACTCGGTAGCTAAGAGAGCTTACTGCTCTTGCAGAGAATCCACATTGGGATCCCAGCACTCATATCAGGTGGGTTACAACCACCTGTTCCAGGGGATCTGATGCCCTGTTTTGATGTCTACAGATGAGCAGGCATGAGCACGCACATAAGAATATTTTATTTTTAAAAAGATGGGTTATAAAGCATTATTTTCTGGGCTGAAGAAAATTGAGCAATTAAGTTTCCAGGAAGCAGACCATGTTCGTTGCCTCAAAGTAATTTACAGGTGGGAAAGGCAAAGTGGGTGCAGAGTAGAGCTTCATGGACGGTTCATGCTGCTTCTCTCCGCGGTATCTGTTTCTATTTCTATGTTTCTTAAAAGGCAGATATGGAAAGGGCAGGTTCCCACCCGCAACTAAGAAGCTATCTGCAATTGATACCTTCTAACGAAGGGAAACTCAGTTTCCTACAGTGGAGAGTCACTGGGTCTATTAATAACCCTCCAGGGCAGACCCCAAGACCAGGAGTAGTTGGCCAACACAAAGCAAACTCCATGTTTGTTTGTTTCAGCATTTTTGTCTTGTTGGTTTTTTGTTTTAATTTTTATTACTGCTTTATTTCTTTCCATCTGTCTTTCTTTCTGAGTGAGAAACAAAAAATTTGGGTGGGTAAAGTGGTGGGGAAGATCTGGGAGGAGTTGGAGAAAGGGAAACAGGATCAAATATATTGTCTGAAAACCTTTTTAAAAGAAAAAAATCTTCATTTCTTCCTCCTCCCCTCCCTTCTCCCTCCCTCCCTCCTTCCCTCCCTCCTTCTTTCCTTCCTTCCTCCCCTCCCCTTCTGTGTTTTGCTTGTACATATGCCTGTGGACCAAGTGCATATCTGGTGCTCAGGAATGCAGAAGAGGGTGTTGACTCTCCTGGGACTGGAGTGAGCGGCTATGTGGGTGCTGGTGATCAAACCCAGGTTCCCTGGAAGAACAGCCAGTGTTCTTAAGGGCTGAGTAACCTCTCCAATCCTCTTTCTATATTTTATTTTTTTCATTATTTGGATCTTTGAGATAAAGTTTCATGTAGCCCAGGCTGGTCTCCAATATAGTATTGTAGCCCAGGATGGCCTTCAGTCAGACCGACCTTGAAATCCTGCCTTCTTGCCTCTAGTTTCCAAGTACATAGATTAAAGATGTGTTCCACCACACCTAATTCTGTTCCTGTGTGTGTTTTAAAAAGTAATTTTTATTTATATGTGTATTAGATCCCTGAAGCTGGAGTTACAGATGGCTGTGAGCCACCAAACATGAATGCCAGGAACTGAACAGAGGTCCTCTTGCAAGAGCAGCAAGCACTCAACCACTGAGCCATCTCTCCAGCCCCTGTGCATGTGTTTTTAAAAGTTTGTTTGACCCGTTGCCTGTGCTGTGTGTCTTTTGACTAATGAAAGTGCAGCTGCGAATCTAAAGACTATTGTTTTAAAAGGTGAAACTGCAGCTGCGAATCTGGAGACTATTGTTTTATAAGGTACACGTGGCTGGGAGGGGATAGGACCTAGAAAGAGCCGGGAGAGGTCTAGTTTCTTTGGGGAGCCGGTGGAAATTATCTCTGACCTCACAGCCTGTCTCTGGCAGGGTGGGCGTGGCTCCATTGATTACTGGCAGCTATTTTGAGTAATGAGATGGAGCTCCTGCACAGCAAGAGGTAGATTTTCATGTAAATTTTATGGAAATGAGCATTTATGAGCTGGCGTTGCGGAAGCCCACCCCTAAGGCTTGCCTCTCTTCCTGCAAGGTTGAGCTGGACTTAGGAAGGCAGGCAGTCTGTTAGGGTTCCTTTGCGTATCTGGGGGAACTTGAGCTGCTCCCTGTCAGCAGAACTGGCATTGTCCTGAGGCATAATCCCAGGGCAACATGAAGAAAGTTCCAGAAATGCTGTTAACATCCACTACCCACCCCAGCACGCCCTCGCTGTGAGAGGCAGCCAGTAGTTATGGAGGCCACGGAAGATTTATTTGCAGTGATGGTGTTTGCTAAGAGAGAAAGCATTCCATCATACACTTTTGACTTCACCAGAGAATAAAATTCGATTGTTACCACGCTTGTCTGAAACTAGGTTAATAAATAAAGCCCAAAGAAGTCTCAAAACCATTTCTAGATTACTGTGGAGGATTTGTGGACCCCCCCCCACTCCAATGTGTGTTTCTCTTCTCTTTCTTGAGACGGGGTCGCATGGATCCCGGTCAGCCTCAAACTCTAAGCAGTCGAGAATGTCACACTTTCCCAGCCTCCTCTACCAGTGTGTGTGCAGAGGACAACTGTGCCCTGCCTCACCTGGTTTGTGCAATGCTGGAGAACTGGGGGCTACAGGCATGCCCAGTAAGCGCTCTCCCAATAGAGCCACATCCCTAGCTTGCCAGGGTCTTTCCCAGCCCAGCAAACCCCATATAGTTTTAGGTTTTTTTTTGCCCTTAACCCTTTATGGACGTTAAAGGAACATGGACATTGAGATTTCTGCCTCACTGTTGTTCTTTAAACCTTTGGCAATGTCCAAAGTTGAAGAAGTACGTGAACCCTGGCATTACCACTGCCCCTTCCCGTGAGGTCAAGTTATATCTGGTCAGGAGCACATGAACTACTCATGGAACTCAAGAGTTGGCACCCGAGGGCTCTCTGGTGCAGCTTGCCAGCATCAGTCACTATGGTAATGAACTCCCCGTGGCCTCCCTGGGTACTTACTCCACCAGGGGATTTCCCCCCTTTCCTTTTCCAAGAGAGTTCTCAAAACTGATTTAAATATTATGATATGCTCATCTCTGAGTGCTAAGTGGGAGACGCCTTCAGGTTGGCTAGGAAACCTTTTAAAATATATAGTTTTCTTCCTTCAAGTGGTACTGCCACAGAGGTGACTATTCTCCTGAAAAGAAGGTTCCTTTAAAACACACACATAGAGACAGACATACACAGAGACACAGACACACACACACAGATACACAGACACACACAGAGACACACACAGAGACACACACAGACACACACACACACACCATAAAAGTTGGGCTGCAGGATGACTGTGCTTTCACCAAGTTTAATGTTGCTAAGCAACTAAGTAACAATAAAAGGAGACGCCAACATCCACTGAAAGGAAATGCCCTCGTGTGCAAAGACTTGTCTGTCCGTCTTCAGGCAGCATAGTTTTTACTGTTCCCATCTTGCATCTGAAGCTCTGGCCTGAAGCATGCCATGTGCAAATATGGAAGGTTTGCTTTGGCTGGGGGTGGGGGATGGACAGGGAGGAATAGCTATTGAGAATAATATGTTTGAGAGGGGTCATTAACAACTGTTCTCTCTCTCTCTCTCTCTCTCTCTCTCTCTCTCTCCTTTTTGAGAGAAAGTCTCGCTACATAGCCCATTCTGTGTACAAGGCTGTGTCTAAATAGCCCAGGCTGTGCTCCAATTCATGATCTTCCTGCATAGCAGCACATAACACTCAGAGAGGGATAGTGGCTTACCTAGCGTCACACAGCCATTCAGAAGAGCAAACTTTGGCCTGATTGATTTCCAGGTGGTTTCTTTCTGTAGTACACTGTTGGTGAATTTATTTAATCTTATCTTTCAAAGGTCACTCTGTGTAGTTCCTTCCAGGACCACACCACATACCTACCACACCTTCCCTCACAAGGAGAAATGAAGGAATCAACGCTCATATCCCCTCTTCTTTTCCCCTTCCCTCTCCCCAGTGATGAGATGTCCCGGGTGGCCTCAGTGGTTAATCTCAGACACACACTAGATGACCTGTCCATGACATGGTGATTCACGGAGCTCAGCTGAGGCAAATCAGGTCCATAGTCCCATTCAAATCATATCGACCTCCGCCGATATCATTCATCTAAGGGGATAATCTTACATCTGTGCAATTTTTGGGGAAATAGTGGCTTTATTTTAGTTTTTTTTTCTTTTAAAGCTAGCATTTAAAGAAATGGGTCTCAGCACAAATCATACATTGCTGTAATTAATTTCCCTCCCCCAGTTTCTATGTCTCTGAGATTGTTAATCTTAAATTTTAGATTAAAAGTATAGAGAGAGGGCTGGGGAAGACAACATGAGTAAAGGCATTGCCTGAAAGCACAAAGACCTGGCTTCTCATGAACGCATATAAAACTGAGCAGGGTGGGGGACGCCTGTAATTCCAGTTCTGGGGCTGTGAAGCCAACGGGATTCCTGGGGCTCCCTGAGCAGCCAGTCCAGTGAAGTGGCAAGCTCCAGGTTCACTGAGAAGCCCTGTCGCAAAAGAAGGCAGGAGTGATTGAGGAGGACCCTCAGTGTTGACCTCTGGCCTCCGCACACGCTTGTACACAGGTGTACACCTTCCCACAAGAACGAAAGTGAAGACAAAGCAATGAGCCCTTGCACTTCAGTGTGTCACGTGAGCATCAAAGCCCACCTTCCCCCAAGAAGTTTGAACAGCTGCCATCAGGATGGGAAAAGAGAAGGCTACGGTAAGGGAACAAGATGTCCTGAGCGATTTTTATGATTCTCGTAACCTTAAAAGGAGTGCAGTGTGTGGAGATAGAGGCGCCTCAGCCGTGCTGCAGATCCAAGCTGGCCCTGGCAGGAAGCCCTCCAGAATGCTTCCTGAGGATAGACATTTGCAGCACCTGTCCCTCCTCCCCAATCGCAAAGCATTGCCACCAACCCTACCAGGACGCACATGCCTGTGGGAAGTTACTGAAACAGGTAGTGATGGTTCACAGGGGACTGCGCTTGAGAAAATCTGAAAATGTTTCCTGTGTAGTTGGAGAGACATAGACACTTTTGCGCAAGCGTCTTTGGCATGGCTTTGCGCGGTGGCTCGATTACAGCTGCCCTGTGCTGGCAGGGAAGGGGCCTGCAGTGTGAGGAAAGCAGAGACAGAAACTCTGGGAGGGGAAAACATGCCTGGGGGTCTTCTTTCTCTTTTCCTTCTTTATTTTACTTTTGCAGAGAAAGTTTTAAAGCTCCGAGTGACACATTCATGCTGGGAAACATGCCATCCTGTGATGGGCTATGTCGTATTTAGAAAACAGTGTTCCCTGGAACCTGAGGATGATGCCGGTGTCCAAATGAAGTGATCAAATAAAAACTTCAAACTGTAGTCACCTCGTTACACGCTTACACGTTTGCCAGCAAGTGGGGACGTGTGGCCGAAATTCAAATTTTAGTCTTATGAGCTGGCTTGCTGGGATGTGGCAAAGGCTAACGGCTGTTTCTCCGGTGGGTTCTGTATATCGTGTGGTGAGAGTGCATTGGCTCATGAGCTAGCGCCTGGGAGAATTAAGAAAGCAAAATTGGGTTAGGATGGGGTGGAGAATGGGGTAGAGCTATCTCATTTGTATTTTAATAAACAAAGCATGCCTGAAGATCAGAATTCAAAGCAGCCGCAGTAGTCAGCCATACAGGCCAGGCAGTGGTGGCACACACCCTTAAACCTGACAGCCATTCTAGTTAGCCATAGAGCCCGGGTGGTGGTGGTGGTGCACACCTGTAATCCCAGCACTAGGGAGGAATATAAGGCCGAGTGAGACAGGAACTCACGCTCGTTCAGTCTGAAGATTTCACAGAGGTAAGAGCTCTCTAGTGACTTGGCTGCTTTATTTATTAAAATACAGATGAAATCTCCCTACAGGGGAGAAGAACGGGTTAGACTTAGTGCTCGTTTCCCTCCCCCAGAAAACTGGCAACAGCAGAGTGGCTAAATAAATTGAAGGAGCCGTCACACTTGGGCTGGAAAATAAAAATAACAAACATTTAAAAATGAGAGACATGCAGGAGAAGCCCATTAACCTGCTTTATAATAAAATATGTGTTTTTTTCAGGGAAAACAAGTTCGCACTAATGAAGTGGCAAGCGGGTGTGACATTCTAACTTAAGGGGAAACAGCAGTTCACATTATTTTACTCAAATCTTTGGGGCAGGGGACATGGGCGATCTGATTAATTATCCAATTAGCTGCTTCAGTTCTTACTTGATCTCATTATTGTGACTGGCCTGTCCAAACAAGCTGGCTCTCTCATAAACTGGGTGTGGCTTCTCTTTTCTACGGGACAGATGGGATCCCAGGACCATCCATCATTGCTTCAGCGGGGGCTTTGCTCAGGATCAAGATGATTCCCAGGCACCCACTGTCCCCTTCCTGCCTGGGACCCTGTCACCACTAATAAGTGCATGTGTGTGTGTGTGTGTGTGTGTGTGTGTGTGTGTGAGAGAGAGAGAGA
>LOJH01000164.1:41804-62222 GCA_001685095.1 Ellobius talpinus | reverse complement strand
ATATAATCCCAGCTCTGCACTTCCAATCCCAGCACTGCACTTACAGGCCCAGCAGTGCACTTCCAGTCCCAGCACTGCAATATAATCCCAGCACTGCACTTCCAATCCCAGCACTGCACTTACAGGCCCACCACTGCACTTAGGATCCCAGCACTAGGTAGGCAGAGACTGAGAATGTATGGAACTCACTGGCCAAGCAGCCTTAGCTGGATGAGTGAGCGCAGGGTCAGCGGGAGACCCTGTCTTAAAAACAGACAACCAAAAAAGGTGGCCTATAGGAGCGTGGCTAAGAAAGACTATCTGTGTACATACATACAAAGGCATGCACATTCTACATGTGAACACATGAACATAGATACACACGTGTGTGTATGCATGCACACACACACAGAGAGAAACAAACACAACAATAAGAAACAGAATCCAAGGTCCATTTTTGGGGTGGAGTCTCTCTCTGGAGGACCTTCAGAAATTTCCAAACTTGGTTCCATCTCGACCATTTTCTTTGGGAGAAAATAGCCAAAGCTAGCCTAAAAAAAATGAATGTGACTTTGTAAAATGTTCAGTTGCCCAGGACAGGGAAAATACATGGGATGTATTCCTTGGTTTGCTATCTTCCTAACCTTAGCCTTGGACTGCGCATATGAAGGAGTTTCCAGGAGGAAGGTTTGGGCCTGAGACTAAGGAACAACAGAACAGACTTCAGTTATGATAAAGAACAAAGATATTTCCAGCTTTTATTTTAAGAGGAAGGAAAAGGTCATGGGAGTGAGCTGCCGAGAGGAGACATTCTGGGAAGGGCTAGCACAGCTGTCCTGGCTGCTTCCAGTGTGCTGCTCCCCCATCTCGACCACACTGGCTTGTGGGTGATAAGGACACCACGCTTGCTGAGCTGTTACATGCAGGAAAGCTTCACCTTGGGAAATGCAGTCTTGCTAGCAAGACACACAGCACCTGAGCTGTGTAATCACACAGTGTGCCCCTGACAGACTGGCTGTCCTCAAGTCAGGAGGTGATCGGCTCAGCACCAGGAGGCCTGGCTCAAGTTACAAATTCCCCCAAGAGACATCAATTTCGGACTTCAGAGGAGACAAAACACCCAGAACTCAATCTGAAATATTTATGGAGTAAGCATACCATTTAAAAAAAAAAAACATTGGAGATGGAACAGCTAGATACCAAGGGCTAAGGCTGAGGGAAGAACAGACCCATGAGTAATGCGTTACCCGCAGAGGTGTGGATTTTGCAGCCAGATGGCAATGAATCCCTCAGCCCAAGCTAAAACCGTCTGGAGTTCAGAGACCTAGCAACAGCCGGGCTACAAACTAGAGGCTGCTGTGCCCCTCAGAAGAAAGTCTAAGTCTCAAGTCTGCTTCAAGGCTTCAATGCCTCATGAATGCTTCCTGCCTCTTGTTTTATATTCAAGAAAGCAGACCGAGACATGAGCAGCACCAGGATCGGGCCACACAGAAGAACACTGTTTTCCTAGCTTTTTGCCTTTTTTTTTGACCATGATTACTGATTATTTATTTGTTTATTTATTTGCAGACATGTGTACACAAGCCTCTGGATGTGCGTGAGTGTGTGCATGTGTATATGAGCACATGTGGGCAGTGCCCTCAGAGGGCAGAAGAGGGTGTGGGATCCCCTGGAGCTGGAGTTAGAGGTGATTGTGAGCCAAGGTGCTTGGAGTTGAACTTGGCTCTGTAAGAGCGACAAGCCCGCTTGACGGATGAGCTGACTCTCCAGTCTCCCTGAGGTTTTCTGTAAGGACCCTGCTGATACCGAAAAAGTTGTGGATTTCACCTGAAGGGAGCTAGAGACCTCCTGCCTTACAAGCTCTCCTATTCTAATTACCATTTTAAAATATATCACCATCTGCATATATGCTTTAATATACAGGCACACTTATATTCTTGGGGCATAGAAATAAATTCATTTAAATTTCTTTAAATATCTATTGTAATCAACATTTTGAGAATTTCATACAACGCCTTTGCTCATACTCACCCCTGCTCCTCCCCTTCTCCGTGATCCACCCACTCACCTGCCTCCTCTTTCAATTTCTTATCTACCTCTTGAAGTTTGACTACTATCCATTTTTTTTCTTGCTTTGTTTTGTTTTGGCCTCACTGCCCTGCTCTCCAAAGCTATGGATCCTCCTGTATCCAGCTGCTGCAGGCTGGGATTAAAGCATATTGCTATCGAACGCTGTGGGTGTATCTGCCAGGCTAGCTGGCCGGTGAGCTCTCCTGGATTCTCCACATCCCAGTTCCCTGTAAGATTACAGACATGTGCTATTGGGCCTGGATGTTACATGGCTTCTGGGGATTTGAACTCGTGTCCTCACATAGCAAGCACTTTAGCCACCTGACACTACCCACAGAACCTCTCCAGTCCCTTCTTGAGCATTTATGGAGAAGGGGACAGAACCAGACCCCAGCGGCTAAGCAGGTGCCTACTGTGTGGAAAACAGTGGTGTTCTTATAATTACCACGCCCTCCAAGATACCAGGGAGGGATGTGACGAGTGTCCAGGGTCTTTCTGAGCACAGGAGCATCACTGCAGGAGGACTGCAAGGTCTTCACCTTTGCCACGGGGTGGAAACCTGGCTTTTCAAAGAAAAAGCTGAGAAATAAGAACTAGGAGGGAGATTATTGAGGATTTCTCACAAAAAGGCTTAACGGATAGAGAAGGAAAAGATCAAAATGACTTAAACCGGAAAGATTCATCTCAGAGTCCTTGATGGACTGGAATTTTTATTGAGCTGCTGAGTTGTTTTTTTTTAACCTTTCTCAATTAAATGGCCTTTAAGTGGGAATTAGCACCAGGAAGTCAGAAGCGTTCCAAAGCTCAGAAAAAGGAAAAGATGACGGGGGTAACTGAAAAATGATGCCTCTGATGTATAATTTGTGCCCAGCAAAATATAGTCTGAGTTTTGATTTGACTTGAATAAAATATGTTTTTGTTTTATGAGCTTGTCACTTTCCAAAGCAGTTGATATCATCCTAAATGATATGAGCAAGGTGGGAGAAACAGTTTATAATAATTTGCAAGATGGAGAAATCAAGGCATAAAGCATTAGGAGTCTATCTAACAGAACCCCAGCTAATAAGCACGACACTCTGGAGCTGGTTGGATGGTTCAGTCAATAAACTGCCTGCCATGCCAGCATGAGGGCATGAATTCCACCCTAGAATCCAGGAGAAAGCAGTGAGGGTGCTGCTTTACGCTGAAATCCCACCCTAGGGAGTAAAGAACTGCTCTGGGCTCAATAGCTAGCCAAGCTAGTTGCTTAGCAAGTTCCTGGCCCGTGAGAGCACGTCTCTCACAAACCGTGTTCACAAGTACCCAAAAAGAAGGCACCCATGGTTGAGCAGGATCCAGTTCTTCTTGGCCCTGTGACCTTGGCCAAGTTATGTAAACTCTCTAAGAAGCATCCTGACTCTGAAGAGAACGGGACTGTTGAGGTCGTTGGTGCATAAAGGATGTGCATTCTAGAGAATGTAGTCACTGCTGATACACACACAGCAAAGGAAAGAGGAGTGGCTGCCCAAAGTGGCCTTTGTGAGTTTCTTGGCCCAGGGGACCATCAGTTGGACCCCAGACACAGCTGAGAGGTAGAATGGCTGCTCAGACTCAGGTCTCTTCCTGACCCTTGGCCCAAATCTCCATCTTCTAGGATAGAATTTAAGACAGAGACCATTCCAGATCTATGGCCTCCATTGTTAGGGCCCCCAGGCTTCTTAGCCCATTGTCATTTCCTTTGGCCAATATTTGGATAATATTCTGTATCACGTGCATATTTATGCTCTCCTCCTAGATCAATACCCCACAATACCAATAATTACTAATTGCCCCAAATCCCTGCAGGGCAGATATTCCAACCACAGGCAAGACACTTAATGTCCAGTAACCAAAAGGAATTTGAGGAATGACTTGGACAGAATTCCAGACCTCCTCTTTTTCTTGCTTAGAAAATGACAACAACCATATTTCTCAGATCTTTTTCTTTTTTTGGAATTAAAAGCAAGATACACAGTTATCCCAGCTCAGGTGCTTGGTTGGAAAGATGGAACTGACAATCTCTGTATCAGGTGGACAGGCAGAAACCTTGGCAGAAGGAGATGCTAGGTGCGAGCAGGTGCGAAAGCCACCAGCGCGGGCGTTCCAGGGTTTTAGGAGGAAGTACATCCAGGCTGGCCAGGGGGTTATACTTCCTCAGTCCTGGCTTAAATCTAGGCACTGTTCCTGGTACTCAGCTTTCTGTCCAATTCTCAGAGTGGTATTTATATCCACAATATCACAATATTTAAAGACTTTTGCTTTCTTGTTGTATGATATAGATTCTGTGACACAGAACTTCAAGACCTAACTGAAGATCCATGTTTGCTCTCTGTATTTTTGATCAGTGTTCCAAGGGCTGACAAACTTCATCCACCATGGACTGCTGACCTTTCCTTTGGTTCATGAAGAGGGTACAGCAATGTGGCTTTTTTCCCATCCCCCATGCTCACCCTCAATAAGCATCTACCATGTAGGCCAAAGATTGGCAAAAGTTCTCCTAAGGGATGGATAAAGACATTTTAGGTTTTGTATTAGCTATGTATTCCCTGCTGCAATCCCCGAAACTGGACACTAAAGGACAAAACAGCCATAAATATATGAAAACAAGTGGCATGGCTGTGTTCCAATAAAACTTTATTTACAAAAGAAGTGGCAGAACAGATTTGCTGACTCCTAATGAGGACAGTACTTCATTGGGTAAGACAGCAAAGAACCTGTGGGAAGATATGTTACTACCTGCAGCTTGAATCTTGACTTTGACTCAGCAGCTTTCACCTGGGCAAACACTCCCATCAGAGTGTTTTCCTGCAAAGACCCAGCCTAGAAACAATAATACTCTTGCTTGCTCTTAGTGTCTTCATGGGTTTTCTATTGCTGTGTTAAAACACTGTGACCCAAAGTAACTTGGATTGAGGAAGGACTTATTTCAGCTTACAGTTCAAAGTCTCTCATCCCAGGGAGTCAGGGCAGGAACTCAAGGAAGGAACCTGGAGGCAGGATCTAAAGCAGAAGATGTGAAGGAGGCTTGTTTTTCATGACTTGCTTATCTTCTTTTCTTATAGCAATGGGGGCCGCCAGTCCAGGGGTGGTACCACCCACAGTGAGCTGGGCTCTCCCACATCAATCATCAACCAAGAAAATGACCTACATACTTGTCTACAGGCCAATCCTATGAGGCATTTTCTGAATTTAGATTCTTTTTTCCCAGACAACCCTAGCTTGTGTCAAGTTGACATAAAAACCAGTCAGCACAATTGATCCCTTGTCAACTGGACACACCATCAAACAGTAATCTTTCCTTGCTTGCTGATACCCAAGATCTTATATTAATGACAATATCACAATATAAAACATTCCAACTTTTAAAATCTCATAGTCTTTAAAAATTTAAATGCTTTAAAAGTTTGGTCTCTTTAAAACATCCAAAGTCCCTTTCAAAATTCAATCCCTTTTAAAATATTCAAAGTCTTTAAAACATCCACATTTTCTCTAAAGTATTCACAGTATCTCACAAACATCCAGCATCTCTCTAAAGTATCCACAGTATCTCACAAACATCCAGCATCTCTCTAAAGTATCCACAGTATCTCACAAACATCCAGCATCTCTCTAAAGTATTCACAGTATCTCACAAACATCCAGCATCTCTCTAAAATCCCCAGATCTCTGCAGTATTCCAAGTCTCTTACTGTAGGCTCCATAAAATAAAAAATAAGTTCCATACTTTCTTAGTGCAAGAATGAAGAAACTCACGTGGTCAATAAAATCCAACAGCTCCAGTAGAGTCCTTAAGGGACTCTCAGTACTTCTCTTTGAGACTTCACAAGCCAGGATTCCACCGTCTGTATCTTTCTTCCCATTCCCATCTCTCAGGTCCCACAGAACATCCCATTGAGCTCTGATTCAATGACTTTTCTAGCCCAAAGTTCAGATGCTTCAAACCTTCCAAAAACACATGATCAGGCCTGACACAGAAATTCACTTCTCTCTGGCATCAGTTGCTGTCTTCCATGGGGTTTTCAGTACCGTGATAAAAGCACCATGGCCAAAATCAACATGGGGAGGAAAAGGCTGATTTCTTCTTTCATATCCAGGTAACAGTCCATCACCGAAGGGAGTCAGGGCAGGACCTCTTGCTCGGGGTGAGAGGTATGGCAATCCAGAAAGTGCACTACAGGCCTGTTTGCAAGTTAACCGTATGGAGGCATTTTCTCAATTAAGATTGCCTCTTCCCAGATGACCCTAACTTGTGTCAAGTTGACATAAAAACTAGCCAACACACTTAGGTTTCCGGAGGGACCAGACAAGGCAACAGATCTCAGAATGTTTTGTCTAAATTGAATGTGTGTTTAAAGGCTACTGTTGTAATTATAGTTTTCCTCCCCGGAAATCTGTGAGCTTCTAGAGACAAGCTTCTATCTTTTCACTCCGAATTTCGTTTTTTTTGTTTTCACATTCACTTTGATATTCCAGACACACTGTGACTGTTTGTTAAATAAAAAGAAAGCTCAAGGATGGGGCTGTAGTTCAGTTGGTGGGGTGCTTGCCTAAAATGCATGAAATCCGGGGTTGATCTCCAGACGGCATAAGCTGGGTGTGGCAGTGTATGCCTGGCACAACCTGGGAGATGGAGGAAGGAGGGTCATGAGTTCAAAATCGTCATGGGCCATACAAGGTTCTGTAGGCTCGGGAATCAGACTTGGGGTTTTCTGTGTGGGGGTAGGATTCAATCATTGAACTCGGGTGACAGGTGTAAGCTAAGGTTCCGAGGGATCATAACCGCATCCCAATGAGCAGTTAAAGGCCAGTAGCCTTAGTCTGCGAAGTGATGTTCACCAATTTAGATGCATGATGCAGGGACTATTAGACCATGTGTCGTAGGCTGGATAAAGCAGGAAGAGGAAGACAGTTACCCTCTGCAAAAGATGGCAGTTCTCGGCTCTGTTGGTCCTATGCGGGAGTGTGGGACTTGCTCAAGTTTTTGAGAAGTTGGAAATCTGTATATTTAAGTCCATTTCTTAGATACTGAAATATTGGGAGCTAATCCTCAAATTTAAAAATGGATAACCCTTGTTTTCGGGCTGTTTGTAACTCTTCTGTAATTTCTAGACGATATAAATGGAAGTTACTAGCAAAACATTAGAAAATGCTTAGATTTCATTGTGGCATACCCACACCTTTACCACTGCTGTAAAATCTCCCATCATCTCAACACCAAGGCCCTGGCTCGTGCTTCGATGTCCCTATTGACTCCAGGTACTGGAATTCCAACTTCCTAGAGAAATCGGTTTTCCCTTTCTGTTCTTTCTGCTCTCAGCTAGTATCTTCCTCTTTGGACAAGCTTTCCCTTGACCTAGCTCAAGTTCTGGCCATAGTAGGCAATGAACAAATACATTGGATGAGCAAGTGTGCAGATCTACTAACATCAGACTAGGTGTTGGGGAGACATGAGCACCTGAATTTGGACCCCCAGTTTCTTTATAAAAATTGTCTGTAGAGCTACCATAATCTCAACACTGGGGGGGTGGATGCAGGAGGAGTCCGGGAGCTTCCTAGCCAGCCAGGCTAATTAAACCACAGAGCCCAGGTTCAGTGGGAGAGCCTAAGTTAACAAGGAATGTAGAAAGCAATTGAGGAAGACAGTGATGCCAACGTCTGGCCTCCACATTCAGGAGTGGAGTGCCCATAGACCTGAATAAATATACATACATGTAAATGAGCTTGTACCCACATACACATCTCTCTCTCTCTCTCTCTCTCTCNCACACACACACACACACACACACACACACACACACACACGGCACCCAGAAAATTCATTCACCAACACTGTGACCAAAACACAAGTGGGAAAATAATTTCTGTAAACAAAAATCTGAACATCAATAGGAATCTCAACTTTACTGAGCAGCAACTAACTTGTGACCTTGGGAAGCACCCAGAAATCTGTCTAAAGCCAGGTTTTTGCATGATGTCTAAGGCTCAGTACTTTCTTAGACCAGCCTCTTGAAGATCCACCCCGCCCCCGTTATCAATAGCTTGTAAAATGGGAACTAGGATGCTGACCACGGCTGAAAGGATAGGTTTAGAATGTAGCTTTGGCCCTGGGTGGACACATGACATTCTGAACTGCCTAGGAGGCCATGTGACTATTATCAAGCTGGAGCCTCTGTGATTGAAGATACGCATACTACCGACCCCTTCCTTAAAAGTTCATCCGAATGGCCTGCGAGTTACCCAGGTAGGAAAACACCTTTCAGGGCAAGCTGGCAGCTTCCAAACACTTTAGAAATATATAAAGCCTGTCTAAAAATGCAGATTGGCATAGTGGTACCTCTGACCATAGTGGTCCCTCTGACCAGTGTCCACTCTCACTCCTTCAGAGGGCTTTGCTTTGCCCTGTACTAAACGCTGCCTATTTTCTGTTTCCATCTGTGTGCCTGTGTTTGAACCCTTCCACAGAGATCCCAAGGACCGAGAAGTCAAAGGGGGCAGAGCCCCGTCCCAAGGTCAACATGAGCAGTGCACAGAAATCCTCTCAGGAGGGAAAGAAATTCAGAATGCTGGCATTCCAACCGGGACTCTTCGGTGTGTCCTCAGCACCCTGCCCATCTCCACGTCAGCTTCCCAACCTTTTGGACACAAAAAGCACCACATTATCTCTTGGGAAAATTCAGTAACAGCCTTGGCTGTGTACCAGGCAATGGGCTCAGTTTCCTTTTTCTGAATCCACAGCAGACCTCAGACCCCCATGGTGTTTCCTCACTAACATCATATGTGTAACTCTTGGTCTGAGTCTGGGCAGTCCATGTCTGCTCTGGTCAAACTCAGGGTCAAAAGCAGCAAAAGAAGAGAGATTTTGGAAGTGGCCCCCTGGAACGCACCACCAGAACAGCTCCATTTAAGTTCTTATCACTGTAACCCCGCATCGCTATTTCATCAAGTTCCCTCTCCTTGGCAGACCTTCATATGTTGAACAGGCAAAATTAACAGCCCTAAAACAAACCGGTGACTTGGTCATTTTCCCAGTGGCAAGGCCGGTGTCCCATTGGCATATGGCTGACCTGTCTCTTTTACAGCAGCTTGGCTGAGGCCCTGGGACTTGCCTCTATCTTACTCCCTTTTCCCTACCTCATGAGATACACAAGAAGGGACTATACTATTGGATTTACAGGCAGTTGTGGGTCACTCCATGTGTGTGCTGGGAATTGAACCCAGGTCCTCTGGAAGTGCAGCAAGTGCTCTGAACCGCTGAGCCATCTCTCCAGGATCCTCCCCTCCCCCCAGAATCTTAAAAAGGAAGCACAAAAAGACAAAGTAATGGAAAACAAACAGAATAGAATAGAGGGTGACTCCATCAATGAAAAACAAGTGCCTCTCTTCATGTCCTTACGTGGAAAACGCTCTGGAGGGTGGAGGATGTGGAGGTGAGGGCTCCTTGAAGACCCCTTCTTAAACCTGACCCTACTGACTCTTCCCTTTGCACACATTTCTCTCCACACTTCGTCCTGATGTCTCCAGTGATCAGAGCTCATCTCTCCAAGCCTTGCCACAGAATATTCTTTTAATTAGTGCGTTGGTAATACCAACCATCATTCTACTCATTAGTCTGCGGCTCGCCTCACTAAGGAACAAACACAAATGGCAAGAAGTCAATGTTCATTTCAAAACATGTGTAAACAAGAAGCCAGAAAGCCGGAGCAGAGTAACCCTTTGTCATGATTAAAGGCAAAGAAAGCTTCCCTCAGAGCGTGAGAGGTAAATGAGACAAAATCACACCCCTCATGGACCTCTGCGTACCTTCTACAGCACAGAAACAAATTGCTAGGCAGTAGTTTAAAAAGAGCAAGCGCTCCGACTTTACCATGGCTGCGCTAAAACACCCTGGCAAAAGCAACGTAAGAGAAGAAGGGTTTAATTGTGCTTCATGGGTTCAGAAGGATGGAGGCCGCCATGCTGGGGAAGGCAGGAGCTTAATGGAGGCCTACAACATTCCACCAGTATCTAGGGAACAGAGAGAGGGAGAGTGAGGGAGAGAAGAGGGAGAAAGGGATAGAAAGAGAGAGTAGGAAGAGGGGCTAGGCTATAAAGCCTCCAGGCCACCTCCAGTACTGCACTTTCTCTAGCAAGGTTCTAGCTCTTGAAGGCTCCTCAACCTTTCCACACAATATCACCAGCGGGGACCAAGTATTCATACATAAGCCTGTGGAAGATGTTTCACATTCAAAACCACAATAAACTCTGTCTTCCCCCAAATACCAGATGCTTCAGAAGCACAGGAATTCTGTCCATCTGTCTTTCTTTGTCACAGCAATACAGTAGAAACTCTTTTCTTTTCTTTTTTTTTTTGGTTTTTCGAGACAGGGTTTCTCTCTGTAATAGCCTTGGGTGTCCTGGACCAGGCTGGCCTCGAACTCACCTGCCTCTGCCTCCTGAGTGCTGGGATTAAAGGTGTGCACCACCACCGCCTGGCCAGTAGGGGCTCTTCCACTTTTCTTCCCCTAATATTAATGATGGAACCATATTTTTAAAAATGCTATACAATGATGCTACATCTTGGTCCTCTTTATTTTATTTTTTTTTAAATCTTGAGACAGGGTCTTCCCAAATATCCCAGGCTGGCCTTGAATCTGTGATTCTTCTACCTTAGCTTCAGGAGTAGCAAAGATGACAGACAGACCTATACCACCAGACCCTAGCACATTTCTGTTGACTGAACAAATAACCAGGTCTCGGAGACACTGTGGTGGATTTCTTGTGAAGAAATGGAATTCTGCTAGCTCAGAGAATCACACCCAAAGAAAGCTGAACAGACCCATTGTTAGCCAAAAGGAATGTTTATTCGAAACAAAACCAAACCAAAACTCTAAAGTTTGAACCAGGGCTGGTAGCTCACACCTGTACTCCCAGCACTTAGGAGGCAAAGGCAGGGGGATTTCTGTGAGTCCAGGGCTAGCCTAAATGTACACAGTGAGTTCCTGTACAGCCTGAGCTGCAATGTGAGATATTATTTCAAACAAATAAATCAAAAGAATATCTTAATTTTTACACTTTGATGAAAGATTAATCCAAATGGACACTGAAGAGATGACTCAGCAGTAAAGAGCACTTGCTGCTCTTGCAGCGGACCCAGGATAGGTTCCTAGCACCCACTTGATGGCTCACAAGCATCTAGAATCTCAGCTTCAGGGGATTCAGCGACCTCTTCTGACCTTCACAGGTACTGCACTGCACACACACACACACACACACACACACAGACACACACGGTACATAAACACACATGCAGTCAAAGACTCATACGAATAAAATGAAAACAAATAACTAAAAAACTTAATCCAATTGTATCCCAGATCATCAGATAATGAACTTCTGGCTGATGAGGCTTCATGAAATCATTGTCTACCGTCGGCATTTGGTCTTGTGAATGAGTGAGTGTTCTGTGATCAGGGTACTGCACTTGGCTTTTTAGCACTGTTTCTTGTTTTATGGGGGCTCACATAATTTCTCAAGTCACAGTTCTGAGAACAGTTGGGGGTTGCTACAACCTCTTCACCCATCATAGTAACATCCTAAAAGTCTGGGCAACATATGGAGCCACTAAATGTCTCTTGAGCCACTGAGTAGCGTCAGGAAGCAAACCCTGGGACTGAATGGCAGTGCCGAGCCTCATGACAGACCTGGGATGTCTCTGCTCATTTCCTTCGCTGCCTTTCATATCACTGAACTGAAACGATCGGGCCTGTCAAGAGCAAGGGCCCGGATGAAAGGCCAGTGCATTAAGACGTGGAATAATTGCCAGGTTCTGAGTGGCTGACATGAATCGTTTTACCAAAAGAAGACAATAGAGTCTCTCTCTCCTCTCTCGCTCTCTCTCCTTCATTGCCAACACATAGAAGTGTTACAGGGATGGGGGTGGCGAGGTGGGAGAAAAAAATCCCCACCAACAACAAGCTTTGCTAATTAAAAGTAATATGTCCCCCCCTTTGGCAATTTGGTAGCACAAAACAATTGCTTGGGGGCCACAAGGGGGAAACAAACAGAGACAGATAAGAAATGTTTTGTGTTCATCCAAGCAGAGCTATGTTAATACGTATTATCCCATTACGGTGCATCAACAAGAGGAGTCGGCTCACCAATGCAAGCAAGAAGCATACACTTATCATCATTTGATAACATGTTTAATGACAGATTGACGGGCGATTTGCAAATGTGAACTGGCGTCAGCTCTGCTAAGTTCAGCTCCTGCCGCCGCCTCTGCTAGGCCAGCATATTTATGTGCATAATTTGATTTCTCAGCCACACTGTTAGTACATTTTTAATATTAAGCATGCACGAACAGACAGCCGAACTTAAGTTGCGCTGATGGTTGGAGTTCATTAGACTGAAAAAGATGGGCACACGTGATGGAGACGGAGGCAGCAGGCTCACACTGGAGAAGCGATGCTTGGCAAGCGCTGGGTCCATCCGCGCCAGCCTCAGCTTCGCATCTCATGGAGGCTGCAGAGCTCTGATGAAGGGAGGAAGAGGTAGTGGAAGGAGAAAGCCCCTCGCCCAGAAAGTGTTGGTCGGGAACTTCACGCGAAGTGTGGAGAAATGGCAGGGCCAGTTGGTTGCTTTCTGAAATGCAACCTCCTTTCATCCAAACCCTTCAACACTGCTTGGATCTCTTGCCCATTAGAGGTTCTCGCAGGGGAGCAGATTGGAACCATACCTATTCATTCCTCATGAACCTGGCATATGCCCAACTGCCCAGGACACAGCCGTTTCACTTGCCCTCTGTGGAGGCTCGGCTCGAGGTGAGGCTCACTGGTGTGGTTTCAGAGTTCCAGCAAAATTGGATTCTGCCCTATCACTGAGCATTTGAGCAACCTTCTTCTAGGTCCTCTTCCATTTCCTAATCTGTAAAATAGGCTCAAAAATCTCCCCCACATCAGGGCGTGATGTAGATCCAAGAAGTTAAAAAGGAGATGCCCTGAGCAGCAGTGTTTGCACAAATGCAAGCCGTCACACATGCATCTTAAATGACCGGGATCTATTGAAGAGCTACAGACGCTACATCTCAAAACCATTTCTGAAAAGACATTTGAATTAAAAAAATTCAAGCACCATCACTCCTGGTCTAGACAATGTTTCAGACGTGTTAGACTTCCTTGGGCCTTAGGACCTCTGCATGCACTGTGCCTTCCACATAGACCTTAGCTCGGTGGACAAGTTTTCATTATTCAAGATTTGAAAACAAAACAAAACGGCTTCATTAGAAAGGGCCCTAGTGATCCCTCCTCTAAGCTTACCTTCTCCCTCTGGTTCCATGGCCTTGTACTCTCGACACTGACAGTATGGTCTTGGATCACCACCCAACAACCCAGCAGCCACTGGCTTTCTCTCTTGCTTATCTTCGAGCATTGTGCATGTAATGTGTGCACAGCCTACACTAAAGAACATGTCTGCTGATTGGACAGTGGGGAAGAAGAAGACATAGGGCAAGAGGTACAGCCCAGGGGCAGAACACTTGCCTAGCACGCAGAAGGTTCTGGGTCCAAGTTCGATTTCCACGGAGGAAGAAAATGAAGGACAAATTGCATAGATGTGTACACACATTTATTATGGTGTGCACAGCCCAGGCAGAACGTGGTGGACTCTGTTTAGGTGATGCTGGGTGATTTGAGCCACATTTTAAAGTTCTTAATCCCAGGGTGGTGGGGACATATTTCATGCTCAAGCTGGCATTTATTGCCTCTGGTATTAATTTGCTTGCTCTGCCACATGGTGTCACGGGAAGTCACTTCTGGCTCTCAGCCATAATTTCTGATGTAAACCGGCCAGCTTCAGGAACCTGTTATAAAACACCTTGTGATTGAGCGGCTGCAGAAGAATGAGAGCTACGGTGCACGTGGTTTCAACGAAGGCCTTCATGTCCCCAGGTTTTTGTGCTGTTTATGGCAGGCTTGGGGTCCCATGCATGAGGTCTTCAAGGACTTCCTGGTTATACCGGAAAGGAAGGGAAATTGTGTCGTAGGCTTGAGCCATCCTGCCCAGTTTAGCAACAGTGCTTTAAGATCCATACCTTGCATGCAGAAGTGTTCCAACCAGTTGCTTCTGCTAGTTTTCACCTTGTCTTTGAACTTGTCTGTTGTTCTGTCCTTGGCAAAGACGTGGGGGTTGTCCTGGAGATCCTAACGTACTATTCAAGTTCTGGTTGAACCAAGACAGGGGTTTCATCTGAATCCACCATGAGGGGGAGAAACAGGGCAGACACTGAGAACCACAGGGACAAGGCCTTACATATGGGAAAGCAGGAGGGGTGTGTGTGTGTGTGTGTGTGTGTGTGTGTGTGTGTGTGTGGAGTGACTGAGGGAGTGCACGCCATGGAGCCCACCATTTCCCCTGTATCCATGGGAGCCTGTTCCATGACAGACCTTTGCCTTTAATGAAGCAAACCCATCTTAAATGAGAGAAAAGTGTGCATCAAGTTCACGGGGCAGCAACAGTTTACAAAGTTTTGTGTGTATGTTCCATGTTCTGCTTATCAAAATCTGTTGTGTTCAAGTGTCTTCAAACCACCCCAGCTTCACCAAGTAAAACAAGGGAGCTCCTCTGGTTGACTTTTACCCTCTGTCAAATCCTGTGACATCCTGGCCCAGCCCTTAAAAAATGCCTTCCCATGCTGTCTGAATACACACTGGTACTGGGATGGATGCAGCGCCACATTTAGGTTTTCCTATATCTCCCTCCTCCTCTCGTCCACCTGACAAGCACAACCGACGCTTTCAAAACCACAACTCAAAGCGCATGTCATAATGAGCAGAGCTACTGCGCCACGAGTGTTTGCTCTGTCCTAGGCATTTCAAAATTCCTGGTTCCTTTCTAGTCACCACAGTCATTTAAAAAATATCTGCCTTCATTCAGCATCATTGAACTTCCTGTGGGAAACCAGAAGTGAAGCTCTTTGGACGAACCTCACAGTCTTGCCAGAATCACCCAACTCGCCACTGTGTCCTAGAAGCAGGTATAAATGATCTGCAAAGGACCGAGATGCCAACAGGCCCCAAGACTACTGGGATAACTACAAGGCTAACGGGATAGCTATAAGAGCAAACTGTTCTGTCTGCTCCCAATGGGTTAGGTACATATTCTAACGCAGTGGTTCTCAGTCGGGCATGGTGATACACTCTGTAAACCCAGCATGGGGAGACAGACACCCGAGGTGCTCCTCCAGTTCAAGACCAACCTGGTCTATGGAACCTGGACTGAAATGGAGGCAGTCCACCCCACATACCCCCCACAGACATGTGCATACATGTAATAGAAGCAGATGGTTCTGGGAGAAACAGAAGAGGCAGTTGCCTAGGTGATAAACCCCCTGGCTCCGTGAAAACTCAGGCAATTCATGATTCAGGGATTGCAAGCTCCTCTCTTAAAAATTCCTCCACCCTTCCTGATCCCCTCTTCTTTTGGTACCTTGCTGTTGTTCCCAGTGAAGGCCCAGTGGTCACAGACAGCATGGTGCTTCCTGAGATTTATAGGCAATTGCTGGTATTCAGTTATAATTCCCTATTTAAGATCTTGAAAAGAGCCTGTAAGGCTCACCATGAGGGCCTCTTTACCATGATATATATAATTTGAAAATTAGCTGGAGGACAGAGGGGGATGTGTGTTTTTGACCTGGTAACCCAGAGTCTCAGAGGTCACAGCTTGATAAGGTGAGCCAGAGGAACTCGTTGAGTGCTTAAGCAAATACTTCTGGGAGTTCTGCGGGTGCCCCCAGTTCACCCAGGCTTGTCAAAGTGCGAGACCACAAATGGTATATTGATAGGAGGGTCTTTCCTCCATTGTTAGGGACACTCTTGGATCCTTGACATAGACCTTTCCAGTTTAAATCACTCTATTGGGAAGCAAGTGGAGCCGAAAAGAATTGCGATTTCTGGTCAAGGCCAAGTAGCCTTGAATGAGTAAGATCAAAAAGAGCTTCTGGAGGCACCAGGAGACCCAAGGCCATGTTGGTTCTGCATAGAAAAGCAGTCTGAGGACTTTGGACAGCAGTATGTACCGGGCCTACCTGGAGGGAATGGGTGAGGTGAAGATGAAGAAGGGGCAGGCACAGAGAAATCCCGCCCTTGGGGAAGGAAAGATGGGACACAGTTTTGTCTGGTTGACTCCAAAGGCTCTTGGGTGCTTACACTGTGTCAACCCTCTATGACCTTGCGACCTCGCCACCATTCCCTGGCTTGTTTCAGTGTCAAGCTGCTACAATTATGGATCTCTCATGTATTGACATTTGACACTGGCATCAGCTTTCCTGGGATCCACAGAACTCTGCCGCCAAACTGAGTCATTAGGGGATATTTCAGCTGTCATGGGCCTGCTGAAAAGGACATTAAATCATTCCGCGAGAAACAGTGTGTGACTCCAGTTCAGCTCGCAAGGAAATCTCCATCCCTCCCCCACCCCAAATTGGGACTCTCTAGTCCTGGTGTTCAAAGGAGGGAGGCAGACAGAGAAAGAGGGGTTCAATTAGGGTGGAAACTAGGGAGGCAGCACCCAGTGACCTCTCATTTGTACTTTGAAGTTCCCAGGGAGGCAGGAGTGTGTTCCTTTGATTACCATGAACTCTTCTGGCCCAGGGCCAGGAGAGGTGTGATTGGGACCTGGGCTGGTCCCTGAAGATGGAGGGAGGCCCTCTGTATCCTGGTTCTCAAATCCTCTCACATCTCAGATGAGGATGCCCATAGGGCTGATCCCCTCTGCCACTGTCTCTAATTTGCTGTTCCTTCCCTTCCTAGACTCCTGTGTGTTCTGCACGACCCGCAAGTCCTTATACGCTTCTTCCCACGGGCCGTGGCCTCCACGCCATCAGTGCAACCCAAGGCTCTGAAATTGCCTTGCCAGCCCCCATCTGCCTCTCATTGCTGTCTCATGCCTGTTTTAACTCTTCTCACCCATCCCACACATTATCCATGGTAAACTTTGAAGAAAGAAAGAAAATTGGGTCTCCGTTAACATCTCCAGTGGTTGTCTGTGGGATCAGGGGGGATCCAAAGTTCTCCATGCAGCTCTGACTTGTCCCATGGCCCCCCAAAGCCTATACCACCTGAAGCCTATGCCCCCCGAAGCCTATGCCCCTCGAAGCCTATGCCACCTGAGACTGCATCACCCTGTTCTTTTTTCCTCTTCCAGGATGTTCTATCCCCAATCTGCCACATGCTCGACTCCTAGTCAGCTTCCTTCCTTTGCCGCACTGGCTTGTGTTTAAAGCGTCCTCTCCCAGTTCCTTGCACTGTCCTTTTCTTCCTCAGTGTCTCCTAAGTGCCCTGGAAAGGGTCACTTATTTATGTGCTCAATAAGTGTTAGTTATTAGTGTTATTATCATCTGATGGTCCCTTGATTTGAATGCAAGGCTTCATTTCTTCCTTTCTCCCCTCTCTCCCTCCTTCTCTTCCTCACTCCTTTCATTCACCCTCCCTTTCCTTGCTCCCTTTACTTCTTCCCTCCCTTCCTTCTTTCTTCCCTTCTTCCCCCTCTCCCTTCCTCCCTCCCCTCTTTCTCCCTTTCTTTCTCCATCCCATCCTTGATCTTTCCCCCCCTCTCTTCCTTCACCCTTCCCTCAATTATCCATCTTTCCCTCCTTTCCTCCTTCCCTTCTTCCTTTTGGTCCTACTATATTTCTGGCCTCAGAAGCTATAGGCATTTCCCTCTAAGTCTGATTTAGAAAGACATTTCTTAACCCGGATGTACAAACCTTATGGCAGAGCATTAGTTTCCTGGACAAATAATTTATATGGTGCTCTGGAAATGTTTGTCCCTTCCTCATGCTGTTCTGGGCTCTTCAGATCCTGAGGACACTTTCACCTATTATGCGCTGCGCACTGCATTAAATGTCTTACACCTTTGTCTGTCAATCTGTAGAGGACATTGTTCATTTTATGCATTAGTGGTGTCAAAAGGAAACTATGTTCACCTTCTAGAGAGCCCCACACCCTCTCTTCCTCCCTCCCTTCCTATTTTTATAGGGTAGTCTGGATTCTTACAAATACCATCCCGAGCCAGCCTGGCACATGCCCTGCCCTAGGCTTCACTGAAAGTGTGGGGGGGGCATGAGAGATAGACTGAGGCTCAGGCAAGCATCTACTACAGTGCTCACTCCCAGTCCCACGTCCAGCTTCAAGGGAACCCTGCTCTGCTGTTTGAACAAAGCAAAACCCAGATGAGCATCTGCCTCCATGGGACCAAGAAAACACGCAGACAACAGCTAGGAGCCATGGTGTCTGTGTTATCTTTCCAGATCCAGCCTCGCTTCTCATCTCCTCCTGACTCGGTGTCTACTCTGCGACAGTGCCGAGCACAGGTTAGCACTTGGTGGGCTCTATTCTGTGTGAGCAAAGGTTAGCTCTTGGTGGGGTCTGTCTCCTGTGTGTGCTGAGAACATGTTGTGGGTGGAGTCAGTCTCTACACTGTTCATCTCTGAAGTCTCAGCTCCAGTCAAATCCCCAGCACACACCAGGCATGTGTGCTTGTCTTTATCAGATGGAAATCATGAAGGCAGGTGTGATTTGGTTTGTCCTGCCACACTGCTGATCTTACTGTGATTAAAATTGGTAGACAGCGCCACCAACCTATGTTCTAGGGCTAAGGGTCAATCTCAACAACTTTGAGGATGTGTGCATGCATGTGTGTATGTGTGTGTGTGCGCGCGCGCATGTGTCTGTCTGTCTGTGGATGCACACGCATGCAGTGGGTATAACACCTGGTGCATTTTCTCCTGCACTGTCCACTTTTTAAAAAAGTATTTGAGACAGGGTTTCTCTGCATATCCTTGGCTGTCCTGGAACTCTGTAGACCAAGCTGGCCTTAAACTCACAGAGATCCGCCTGCCTCTGCCTCCTGAGTGCTGGGATTAAAGGCCTACACCCCCACTGCCCAGCAATCCTCTGTTTTTGAGACAAAGTTTCTTTCTGGCATGGACCTTACCAAGCAGGCTGGAATCTGCCTGTCTCTACCTGACTGTTCACAGCTTTTAAAGCCTGAGTTCTTGGGTCTGAACCAAGAGTCTTGAGCTTATGAGGCAAGCACATTACCAGCTGAGCCTGTGCCTCAGTAGGAGGACAGGGTGCTAACTGAGAGTCCTTGGACACCAGTTACTCTCCTCCGCAGATACTTTGTACTTTGCTCTGATTTTATCTTCTTGGTGACCTTTTGTATAGTCACATGACAGGAGAAGCATCTGGACCCTAGAGGTGATCATAGAGGTGGCCGCTCAAGGTCCTCAGGAAGCAAGCAGAGAGCCAGCCCGACGTACCAGTTTCTTGACTCTGTGCTCTTCTTCCCCGACTTAGCTGGCCTACAGTTCCTGCTGAGGATTCTAGTCAGCAAGAATCCCACTTCCTGAGCCGGCTGGCAGGCTCTCCTCTCCACACATAGAGCCCTCCCGTTTGCCATCCTCTTCTGATTGAGGGATGGAGCGATACTGATTGGTTCTTCAACTTCTAAGGCAGAGCAAAGATGATCAAACAGGGACCCATCACCATGGCTACAGCACCCAAGAGAATCCAAAGGAAGGCAGCAAAGGGGTAAAGTGAAGGCCCCAGCAAATAAGTGGGAAGAAAGCAGCCACAAACAATTAGACAGGACACAGTCCTCTGGTGAGCAAAAATAGAATTATTTGACTGTGAAATTGAGTAATGTAGCATTGAAAATAACATAACCTGAAACATTTTTTTCTCATCAATGAAAAAAAATGCCAATACCAGATAAAGCCAAGAATACTTAGAGACCTAATCTGCTACAGGCCTAGAACACTAGAAAGTTGTCTCTGCCATACATCTGGGCTTTGGAGGGTTTGCAATACTCTTACCAACCTGTTCACTTCTCCCCTGAGAGTATCAGGCAGACGTATACCACACACTTCTGTGTAGTAAGCACTTGAGAGAATTGGCCAAGAAGCGAAAGATTTAACTCTGGTTCATCCTTGATCCTAGCCCTTCATGTCCTACCTGTTTAGTCTTCCTGGGTCACTGCACCTCTCTGGGGTCTGTTTCACCACCTAGAGTTTGGTGTCATCGTAGATATGTCCTTAGAGAGTTTAACGGAGAGACTGAGGCTGTGCACACATAGACTCTACCACATCACCCTCATTGCTTGGCCCTTGCTAAGTCAGGGCTGGGCTCTATAATTCACATCAGCTTTGTTGGTGAAGGGCTGGCTGTCCTGGGAGCTCCATTTTCAGAGTCCAAAAACGGAGTAGGTCCCATGTATGGTGAGGTGGTGTCCATGAAAGGAAAACACAGGGGCTTCTCTTGTGTTCCAACACACACACACACACACACACACACACACACACACACACACACACAC
>LOJH01000164.1:16637-41752 GCA_001685095.1 Ellobius talpinus | reverse complement strand
CACACACACACACACACACACACACACACACACACACACACACACACAGTGTCAGGAATCCCTGGACATCTCCATGGAATCCTTTATAGGTAGACTTCACTGTGCCCAGGGTCTTACCTTATTCTTACTTCTTAAAGAGCAATCTCTGTTTCTTCAAAGTTAAATTTGTGAATGATCTTAGAGTCTCTATGTATTCCTCAGAGATCATTTAAAAGTACATCAGTTCTTTTTGTTAAAGAAAGCACCAGAAGAAGAGGTGTGTATTACCTGCTGTTACCGACAAAGCCACCGATTCAAAACGACGTTCAATGCATGTGAGTCCTCCACCAGTGTCAACGGAAATAAGGACAGCAGTGATACCAAATGCAGTACCAGGCATCATTCTCTGCATGAGTGTCGCCACATTTAGTCAGTGTGATCTGGAATCAACACCACCACCATCTCATCGATATCCTCCTTCTCCTCCACCACCACCGTCATCATCGCAATAATCCTCTTATCACACCGGTATCCCCAACATCATCATCTTTATCATCTCATCTATCGATATCATCATCATCATTACCATCCCATCAACTTTTCAGCACATTCATATCACTAGAGTCATCATTCCCATCATCATAATCTCATCACCATCATCACCATCATATCAGTATTATTGTCTTATCAGTACTAAAGTTCATCACTATTACCATCATCACCATAAATATATCATGTCTGTCTAATCATAGCTGCCATCACCATAGTTACCATCACCATCATCTGCTCATCATTGCTATCAACACTGCCATTCCAGGTGCAACGCCATCACCATCACCACCACAAACATTTTATTATGTCAACATCATCATAATCATTTTTAACATCTTCTTCCTCATAGAACCACCATCATCTTATAAATATAGTAACTTTCATTGCTATCATGATCACCATCATTGCCATATTTGTTACCACCATCTCTTATCAATGTCATAATCATACCAGTACCACCATAATCATACCAATATCATTATCATCACCACCACCATCATGTCCTATAAATATCAACATCATATCAATAGCATCATCACTTCCACCACCATCATGTCATATAAATATCAACATCAATAGCATCATCACTACCACCACCATCATGTCATATAAATATCAACATCATATCAATAGCATCATCACTACCACTACCATCATGTCATATAAATATCAACATCATATCAATAGCATCATCACTACCACCACCATCATGTCATATAACTATCAACATCATATCAATAGCATCCTCATACCAAAATTGTCACCTTCATTATCAACACCATCACAATCACTGCTATATCATATTAATATCAGCATTATATCAAAATCATCACCATCATCATCTGAATGGAAAATTCCAATCTCTCTGGAGCATGTTTCAGCCAGCAGTGAATTTGTGGGATAATAAGTAGAATTTATTGAGGTAGCTGGCTATAGAGTGAGAGGGGGAATTGAGATAGAAAGAGATGGAAAGCAATGGAAGGAAATACCAGTTTAATGCTCTATCCCATTCCTTGCCTGGGGCATTACTTCCTTCCCATCCCCAAGGACTGTTCCGGATAAATCTGTATTCACAATGTCCTTATTTATTCAAATCAAGTAGCACATCTATTCTAGCTTTTGATCTAATTCTTAAGTGAATGGGAGTGGTTCTGCGTTTTTTCGAGGAGGCATCCAGGAGGGTGGGGAGTTAGAGAAAGTCAAGTTCATCTGGCACTTGTTTGTGTGCCAGATCCAATGCCAAGGGCTCCCCATGGATCATCTCACCTAATGTACACATTTAGGAATGAGAAGTGAGACTGTGAGCTCGTTTCCTGGATCTGCTCCAGGTTCCTTCGGCAATCTGGACATTCTGAGTCTTTTGAGCGTTTGCACTCTTACAGCAAGACGAGATCATGAGTTGCACAACTGGGAAGAAGCGGCTAAGGATCACCGAGAAGTGGTACTGGTGGGACTTGGGGTCAGGTATGAGGAATCTGAAGTCTCTCCTAGACTCCGAGAGTCAGGACAAGAATATTACAGATTAGCTGAGAGCCTACTATGATTTAGCTTGTAGATGTCAACAATCTCTTTCATCTTCATCATGGCCCTGTGAAGAAGAGACTGGTTGATTCTACTTGAGCAGTGATTAGTCAAATGAAATATCTTAGCTGTAATTGTCAGCTTGATACAGCCTAGAGCCATTGAGAGGAGAAGCTTTAATTGTGGAATTGCCTAGATTTGGTTGGTTGGTAGGAGTGTCTGTGAGTGATTGTTTTGATTATTAATTGAGAGGAGGGTCCAACCCATTGTGGGCTATACCATTTGTGGTGGTCTGAATGAAAATGGTGCCATAGACTCATAGGGAGTGGCATTATTGGTGTGTGGCCCCGTGGAAGTAGGCATTGCCTTGTTGGAGAAAGCATGTTACAGAGAGGTGGGGTTTGAGGTTTCAGAAGCTCAAGCCAGGCCCAGTGTCACTCTCTTTTCCTGCTGCCTGCTGATCTGGATGGAGAGCTCCCAGCTACCTCTTCAGCACTATGTCTGCCATCATGCTTCACGCCATGGTGATAATGGACTAAACCCTGAAACCATAAGCTAACCCCAATTAAATGTTTCCTTATAAGAGTTGGATGGAGAGCTCCCAGCTACCTCTTCAGCACTGTCTGCCTGTAAGCCATCATGCTTCCTGCCATGATGATAATGGACCCTGAAACCGTAAGCTAACCCCAATTAAATGTTTTCTTATAAGAGTTGTCATGATCATGGTGTCTCTTTGCAGCAATAGAAACACTAAGACACCAGTTCCTGGGCAAGTAGTCATTGCTTATATAAGAAAAAAAGCTGGACAGGGGCTAGAAGATGGCTCAGCAATTAGGAGTATGGGCTGTTCTTCCAGAGGATTCAGATTTGATTCCTAGTACCCACATGGCAACTCACACCATGGTGATATTTTGTTTGTGCTTTAACAAATAAAGCTTGCCTGAAGGCCAGAGTGCTGAGCTAGCCACACGTGTTAGCCATAGAGGCCAGGCAGTGGTGGCACACGCCTTTAATCTCAGCATGGGAGGTGGAAACGGGAAGGGACGTGGCTGGGCAGAGAGAATAATGTAAGGCAGGAGAAAACAGGAGCTCGGGATTCAGTCTGAGGCTTCGTAGAGACAGCATACAGTCTGAGGACTTGGAGAGACAGGATATCCCGTTCGGTCTGAGGATTTCACAGAGGTAATAACGAGTGGCTGGCCGCTCTGCTTCTCTGATCTTTCAACTCTCATCCCTAATATCTCACTCTGGGTTTTTATTATTAAGACCAATTGGAATTAGTGCTGCATCCATTCATAACGCCAGCCCCAGGACATCTGATACCCTCTTCTGGCTTCTATGGGCACTGTACACACATGCCTCATGGACATACATGTGGGCAAAATACCCCCCAAACTAAAAAAAACTAACCTAGCTAGAAATGACGTAAGGAGTGAGCCAGAGCGAGCCAGCAGGCAGTGTTCCTCCATAGTTCCTGTCTACAGGCTCCTGTCTTGAATTCCTACTCTGACTTTTTCAATGATGGGTTGTAACCTGAACACATAAAACAAAATACACTTTCCTCTTCAGAGTTTTTGTTTTCTGATCAGAGTGTTTTCTCACAGCAACAAAATGTCACTAGAACAGTAGCCAACTGAGATGGATATTTGAAAGCAATTATCATTCATTTTCACTAATTATATTAATTCTGAAGACAGCATTAGAAGCCCAACCCATTACTCATATGTGCGAAAGGAAACACACCACAGACTTGAACCAGGGAAGTCAGTCTCCAGACCCCCCACATGCTTCTTGTAGATAAAAAGGAATTATAGTCTGAGAAAATAACTTATGCTTGATCCCTGCCTCATGTGGCCATACCCAGACCCATGTCAATAGCCCACAGGTACAAAAGCATCTTTACTTCCTGTTTAGAAAGAGTCTTCTGGTACCTAGGTTCTCATCTTTATGACTCTTCATGCCAAAATGAATATAAGTAATTCAGATTCTGGTATGTGTTCTGAGCAAACTCAACTCATATCCCACCTAGAACATAGATTTGGGGGAGAGATCCAAGATTCGAGTAGAAAGATATCTTAGGCTAGCGGACATCCAGATATATGTCCCACTCTTGAGATGTTTCCCCAGTTCAAATTCTACACATTCTTCCCGCAAAACCCAAGTACCCCAACCCTCAGTGACCCAGCCGACCTTCCTGTGTCAACATACAGGAGTGGCCCTTGGGAAGTCACAGAGGTCTAAGACCACAAGCTCTCGCGGAGGAGTTTGAGCCCAGTTGCAGTATTTACTAGAAAACTGACCCCGGAAGAGTCCTTTGAACTCTTTGAACTCCATTTTTCGTAACTGGAGTAAAAACAAAGATCACCCAAATCACCATTTCCAGAAGGAGCTGGGAGAACTCAAAAGCAACTCTGGAAATTGCTTACTTTGGGCTTAGTAGACATGAAGTCCTCAGTAGGTATCAGTGTTGGCTAATGCCTTAGGACTTGTTTATTCCTTGCTTGGTTTCAGTCATTTGTGTATGTATATAATATGTATGTATGTATGTTTGAATGGATGATAAATGATTTGGTGCATGCACATGTGCCCACATGTGTATGGGACGCACACACCAGGTTTTGATACTTGGTGTCTTCCTTTACCACTTTTCATCTTGATTTTGACACAGCACCTCTACCCGAACCTTGAACTTGCCCATTTGGCTAGTCTAACTTGGCAGTGAACCCCAGGATGCACTTATCTCTGCCTTTCCAGTGTTGGAGTCACAGATGCATGCTGCTATGCTTGATTTGGGGACCCAGGTTTTCATGCTCAAGCTGCAAACTTTCAGCCAACTGAGCCATCTCTAATCTACTAGGTGTGTATGAGCATCTGACTGTGGCTCTTGCCGACATCTGATGCCCACTAGACAGAGTAATTGGATTAAGAAGGGATGGTACAGGTGACAAGGGCCACATGGTAGAAGCAATGTGTGTTTAGAGTTGGGGGAAGTTGGTCCCTCATCCTTCCTTGCTGTTGACTGCGATCTTGGGGATTTCAGTGTGACTGTGAGCATCAGTGTCATTTTATGCAATGTGCATCTTGATGACCATCGAAATGAGTGAAGGGTGCCAGCAATGGGTGGGCATAGGCTAAAACATTAGGAGACACCACGGGATCACAACTTACTTCGCATCCTCTCCCCCTCTCCCCTCTTGATCTCTTGGGATCCTGTATTTTCCTCCATCTCTCTCATCACAGGGCCTCAGCACATGAACCCCTTTGATTTGTACCATACTTCCTATTATAGGCACTAACACCCAGCTGTCCTTCACATCGTCTCTGACTGTCTCCTCAACCTTCCCTCCCAGGTCCAAGCCCCTTCTGGAGACTCTTAGAGCCACAATGACCTCTCCTTGGTGACATTTTTTCCAAGTTTTGTTCACTTGTGATTGGATGACTGCCATCTGACTGGAGCACCATGAGGTGACAGTGTCACCATGACTGGCTTATGTCCCCAACATCCTCTTTAGGATCTGTAGCAAGGCAGATGATCAACAAATAAACATTGGATTTTTGAAAAAAAAGTAATATAACTCTGTTATTAATATAGAAATGACTCTTAATATTTGTGATGATGGAGAATGAAATTGCCTCTACTTGTGAAACCCCAGAGAAAAGGCTTTGGTTTGAGAGGAGCCTCGCAGTGTTACCAACCTGGCAGAGTCCTGGTTAGCATTGTACAGAAGTGTTTAAACCCTGAAACCAAAGTCTACAGTTATTTTGTCTGATCAGTAAAATGAGGCACCAATGTCTGGGACTGGGGAGGTGGTTCAAGTTGGCAAAGGGCTTGCCAGGCAAATATGAAGACCTGAGTTGGTCCCCAGCATGCATGTGTAAACCAGAAAGGCTGCCTTCAGTGTCTTGGTGTGCTCTCCCATCTTCCTGGTGACCTTATCTGTCCTGGTGCTGCTTGGCTGATCTCAGCACAGAGGGATTCTTAGTGCATTTTCTGCCTCTGCAGCATGGTGACTCCAGTGGGGAACTGCATTTGGTTTGTGGCTATGGACACCTGGGAAGTCCAAGGTGCTTCTGGTGAGAACTTGCCTACTGGTGGCTCTGCTGTAATTGTCAGGAGCTATCACATCCTAGAAGACAAGGGAAATCAGACACATCTCCTTCCTTTTCTCATCTGGAGACAAAGGTCACAAGTAGCCTAGGCTGGCCCTAAACTTACTGTATAGCCAGTGGTGACCTTGAACTTCTTATCCTCCTGCCTCCACTTCTCCACTGTTGATATTATAAGTACACATCACCACGTCTGGCTTATATGGTGCTGGGGATGGAAGCCGGGGAGTCAAGCTTGTTAGGCAAGCCTTCCACTCAAGAGCTATGCCTTCAGTTTCTCAACTTATTTTTCTTGTCAAGAGCGCACACTCGGCACAGCGGGCTCCCTCCTGGGATACCTGACAGACAGCACGATGTTGCCATTAACCCTAATCATGTCTTGGGAGTTCCACCTCTCTGATACTGCTCAGTGACAATTAAATTTCACCAAAACATTCAGAGGTGACACTCAAGAGGCCTTTCCTGAGCTCCTGTAAAGCCTCTGGTGAGCCTGCATTATGACACTGTCCGTCTGTCTGGCAAGCACCTGTCCGTCTGTCTGGCAAGCACCCGCACCTGGGCCTTGCCTGTCCCATCTGGGTCATCCTTGGGTTTTGAAGACGATGGGACACATGGAGAGTGCTTGTGGGGCAAACAGGAAGTGCTTGACTCTGGTGCCTGAGTGAACAAGGAGAGCTTTACGTGGTAGTCTATATGTGTCTTGAAGCAACCCATCAAAGGCCAGCATCACTGCACAGGAGTCTGGCTGAGCCAAGGACCTTTGTATGCTGGTAAGAATACCAGTGGCTGGTAAGAGCTAAAGCTGGCATGAATTTAGAGCTGGCGGGGGGACAAGGTATTTCTGGGCCTCCAGCTTTCTAGGCAGTGTTTGGGCACACCAGAACGTTCCACTGTTTGTAATAAGCACAGCTGAAGTATAGCCACCCTATTTTATCTTAGTTATTTTATTTTTTAGCATGTTGTATGTTGTGATAATGTTGACAATGTTGAAGTGCATACAGTTTTATTTTTTGGTGGTGGTGGTGGTGGTGGTGGTGATGTGTGTGTGTATGTGTGTGTATGTGTTGTGTACTCTCTCATGCATGCATGTTTCTGCAAGCAAATGCGGGTGTGGGCGTGCTGTGTGCACATGTGAGGGTTGGATGGCCACCTCTCACCTCTTTGTCTAATGCAGACTCTCTATCATTTGCTCAGTTGCCACACACACAGGGCAGCTGCCCACGGGCTGCTGGAGCATCTCCTGCTCCTGCCTCTCATCTCCTCACAGGAGCACTGGGATTAAAGATACGGGCCACTGCCTCTGGCTTTACATCACTTCTGGGCATCAGGCCCAGGTCCTTGCACTTACCAGGCAAGTGCTTTTACCCACCAAGCCACTTCCGCAGCCCTTGGCCACCCAGACCTAAAACATCAGTTCCTAAAGAGGTTACTTTAAAGGCACAGAGCTCAGAAGCACCGAGAGTTCCGTGTACGGTGAAGTCGGGATGAATGCAGGAGGCTGGTGCTGTGTGAATAGCCCTGAGGGGAGATTCCCCAGGGCCTGGCTTGGTGTTATAGCTCTGCCACCCGCTTCTGTGGGTCTCGGATTCCTGGAGCCCCTTCTCTAATGAGCCTGCGGTTTCTTATCTCCAAAAGGATAAGATATCTGCTTTACAAATCCACTGTGAGGATTGAACGATTATCATTGGTCCAGATGTGTTAGGGACATTCTCATTGATTAAATATCATTGGGATTAGAGCATGGGTACCATTTCACCAGCTGCACCCGAGTGGGGCTAGTGCCCTTATAGGGGAGAGATGAGAAGCAGGAGGAGGATGTGGACTGTGGCAGGAGGAGCAAGCTGTCAAAGGACACTGGGGGATCATTTCAGCCCAGCATGTTAGGAGTCTCTCCGGTCACTGCCCAAATCCCAGGAACTCTCCCGGCCAAGTCCTCGGCAAACCTGGCTGCCTGGCACCTTGAAAATCATACTGCTTTTCTGCTTCATGCGAGGGCAACCTGATGAGCCCACAGCTCTTCCACAGCTGGGAGTGGTGCGTTGGTGCCGGAACTGGGGCCCTAGGGTCATAGAACTTGAAGGGACAAAGAACCTAGGAAATGGGACCTCTGGCCTCATCTGTCTTGCCAAACTGGTAACTTGGAAGATCTGGTTTCTGAATCCCATGTTTAGCCTGAAGAGTGTTCAAAACAATAAAAACTAACCCAGAACACACTCATAAAACTCATCAGTGTAAACATTCAATGTTTTCCCACAAAGACAAGGGTTTCCTTTTCCCATGTTAAAGCTGTGGGGATCATTGTTTTAATTTGCCACCGATGTGCCCAGCCTGCTGGACCCATGTGCTTCCTTCTGGCTCTTGGGTGCTCGCGTTTGTCACTCCCTGACATTTTAGGACAAGCACTTAATTCTGACTATCTATAGGTACTCTGGAGGCCTTGATCCTGAATGACACTTTCAAATCAGTTTGTGTTTATTTATGGCTGTGAGATGTGGGTGGGTAGAGGCGATTCCACGGTAAGTTCAAAGTCCATAGAAAAGTCTACCAAACAGATCTGGAATCCAAACACAGAGAGGTAAACAGAAACAGGGTGTCTGCGAGTTCAAGACCAGCCTGGAATATATCAGGCTATCACAAAAGATACAAAATCGGGGAGATGAATGGCAATAGCATGCAGGTGGTGAGGGGGTGAACACATTCAAACTGCATGAAAATATTCTTGTGAAACTTATCACATGTACAATGAATCTCCCCCTCCTCTCGTGTGTGCATGCACATGTGTGCATACACACACACATCCCGGGAGTGTATCTCAGAGGTGGAATTCTTATTTAGAATGGTCAAGGCTCTGAGTTCAATTCCCAGCAAAACAAGCTGACACATGCAGACAACAGCTCACACATACTAATAGCTCTGGGTTCAGGAGCACCAGCAGTTAGAAGATAACAGAATTAGAAAATACCTTGGTTCACTTGTATAGTTAGAAGCCACACAATCGGTCTTCTGGAGATACACTTCACTCTCGAATATATCATGGTCCTACAAACTCTCACGCACAAACACATAAATGTTTTAGGCAGGGAGAAAAGCCACCCAACGATATCCCATGAACTCCTGGCATCCTGAGTGTGTATATGTCCTCTAGCCGCAGAGTTTCCTGTCCCTTGGGGGTGTTGACATCCCTCCCCCTTGCCTGAGGAGCCTCCTACAACATTCACAAATGGATCTCCTACCAACGTTCACTCTTCCAGAGGAGAATGGAGAAAAGTCAGCTGAGCAAGAGTGGATCCTCTTATTTTGGTAGCCTAGCGCATCCCGCATCCCCCTGGCCTACAAATCATTTAACAAACTGCCCTGTGATTCTTGCGGGGCGTGGCGTCCCCACTGATTTAAAATCCCCGCATTGCTCAAACTGCATTGTTCTTCATCAAGTTGAGTCGTTTTTATGTGAAGTGTCAAGCTCCCTAACAAATCCCTCCTGCCAGACAAATCAAGTCCCTCGTCGGAGAGCCGCGGCTAAATAGTTTATAGCTTTAATCTGCTCACCGAGGTGTGCAGCCTATGACAGTAATTATAAATGCACGGAGAAATTATAGCTGAATGCCTTCACAGCATTAGGAGCTGTTTGATGAACAATCATGAGCGCCTGCTCATTTCCAACAATAGAGGGCAAGTTAGTGTCAATGCATTAGAGAGATCTCAGTTCTGCATGGCTTTTTCTCGCATTTACCACGGAATGTCACTTGTCTCCTATAAAAGTAGGAAAAAAAGCATCGTGGAAAGCTTTAAACTTGATAGTTAAAAAAAACAGACAAAGAGAGAAATGCAGAGGAAAACGGTTTATCATCGCGACTTGTATTTTTCTGTTTTGTTTTGCGGCAGGTTGCTTTAGAATGAGCTCGTGGAAGGTAACGGCCTGTTTACTTATGAGGGACCTTGAAAAAAAAATCCCTCCCAAGCCTTTTTTTCCCCTTAATGCTTTTATGGAGAAACACTTCGTTAAATGAAGGGCAAGTTGAAAATGATCTCTGAGAGCAGCCCCTGCAACTGTGTGTTGTGTCCCTCAGCCGGCTTTCCCCCTTCTTTGGGCGTCTTCCTAACCTAATGACGCAATTTACTCTTTATTTGCCCTCCTCGCTTTTGCAGAAAGACGTTTTTAATTTAGCTGAAGAATTACACAAATGTATTTTAAAGACATAAATCCATATAAAAATATGAGCTAATTAAAACATTGCACTCCCTGTCGCTCATGGAGTTTCAATTTAGCAAAAGGAAAAAAAAAAACCCAGAATCACGTCTGGTTAAATGAAAAGATGATAGTGATGGCAGACTGGGGTAAATTAAAAACAATGTTGATCTATATTAAAGCAGCGAATTACACACGTCGAGACTGAGTGTTCAGAAGTCCAAATGAGGGGGAAAGTGCAATGGGGCGATGTGCCCAGGGAGGTAAGGCAGATCACTCAAACGAAATGAAAAAGAGAGTTAGAAAAGATTCTGCATCTGGTTCTTGCTACTTGAGAAGGGCCAGAGCCTCCTACGTGACACCCCACGGCCTGTTTGCTCATCTTCTCTCCACCTGTAGCCAAACCAACCTTGAACACACTTGCTCCCATCTTATTTTGTTCGCCTAAAATGAATTCCTGAGAGTGAAAATGATATATCCATATGCCCACGTGGATTGGGATAATGTCTTAGTTAGATACGTTATACAAATGCTTATCATACAACTAAATGGAGGAATTAAGATGACAGGAAGGAGGAGACCCGCTTCACCCCATGGCTCATCCCTAGGCCCCCATATTTCTGTGTATTATTTCTGTTTTGGTCAACATCTGACTCCGTGTATCATGGTGGTTTCCTGAGATCCGGCACTCAGTGACACCAAGGCTGTCTGTGCTCATTCTGTGATTTCCATGCAATAGAGAAATTGCTTAAAAACACATTTCTTATAATGCATCTCTGCCCTTAGGCCATTGCGGTTCATTTGTTTACAGCTGGAGTTTCCTAGAAGCCCTGGGGAACCCTTGTTTTTGGCACAGCTCTTACCTACATGTTCCAGCCTTTCCCCTGCATTGTCTGTCAGTCATGCAGTGGACCCTCAGCTCAGGCGAGGAGGAGGAGGAGACCAAGGGCAGAAGACAGCAGAGGAGCATTGGATAGATGCGTGGTGCTTGAGGCTGGGGCTCCCGCCTTTGCTGACTGCGTGTGAATGGAGGGACCTATTCACTGAGGATTTCCTTTCTTCAAAATGAGGGTGCCGAGTGTAGCCACTCCTGATTCCTAGGAAGAGGCCGATAAATGATAGCTGTGTTGTTGCTATCACAACCAAAGGCTGACGTTTGCAAGGGGAACAGCTATCTGGCCATGAGTCAGTCAGCGGAGAGGACTGACGCGTCTAGGTGCTTCCAGTGAGGCTTCAGGACAGAGAAGGGCTGTGCAGATTATGCAGGACTTCCTTCTGTGGGCTGACTGAATACCAGGCGTTCTGCAAGGAGATCCCAGGCAATTCTCAAATCCTTCCTATTGGCAGGCTTTAATGTCCCTATCTTACAAATAAACCAGGGTTCAGCACGGTGGATGGGATGACATTGGAAGCTGGTGTGTGTGTGGGGGGAATGACCTGAACTTCCAAATCCTCCCCAGAATGAGTGCTCTTCATCTCTGTTACCCTGGGACGGGGAAAGCCCCCCCATGCACTCCATTCAGCAGCTCCCCATGAGTTGCTATCTGCATGCCTACCTCTGGCCTCCATGGCAGACTCTCATTTTGGCCATTATTTTATTTCCTGGGATCACTTCCATGTTTGCTGTGGGCCAATGGCCTTCTTGATTTGAGCTAATGCATAAATGAAGGTCAGAGGTGGTGGGACTTTGGGGAATGCTGTACTTACTGTGCCTGTGCCATTATTTCTTTGACTCACTCACACTTTAGAGGACTGTTTGTGAGACTAGTGTGAACGGATGCTTGTGAAGCCATTGCTACAAATCCTGGCAGTTTGCTATTGTAATTGGTGTTCCTGCCGGCTCACGGCTACACACTATCATGAAATAGAATGGGGTGCAAGGTAAAACACGACCAGCATTTGCTGAGGGAGGAGGAATGGAAAGAAGGGACTTTCTTTAATGAACGGAGCAACAGCGTGTACCTCTTACAGGCCTTACTGACTCCAGCCTGTTCGGCTCTCCCTAGATTGGTATGTAATCTACGTGATTAATAAGGACAGAATTACAGGTTTCCATGTTAAAAAATGGATCGCATGTAAACAATGACTTCTTTTTGAAGATAAAACTATGGTCCGCATGTTATTTGGGACACAGCTATACTAAGACTCTGTGATTTATCTGAAGGGCAAGTTCAACTGGATTAGGCGTCCATCCTTTATCTTATCTGGCAGCCTTCCATGCTTTTTGCCCTGAACATACATTGCCATCAAGCCATCCATAACAGAAGTGGCAGGTAGCTTGTTGGACTAGAATACATTTCTGCCAGCCATCTCAAGGTTAGGTGTACTGTTAAATGCGTACACTATATTACGTGGTAATGACTATAATTTGAAGTCCTTATGCATTTGAGACTCAGTGATTTATTCTCTGTTTAATTTCTAGTCAAGAGCAAGAGACTTTTAAAGGCATATACAAATACGTTCTGTGACTGTTTTAGAAGACTTACGTCCTAAAAGAGGGGGTGCCCATTTAATACTTTCTAAGAAATCTTAAGTGAGCATTGGCTTTGCTACTTGGCAGGGTGCTCACAGGATTTAAGCTAGGATCAATAGAGGAAAGAAAATTCAGGTTGGAATTCATGTCATTTAGAAACACCTAGATATCGTAAACTCTTGACTACCCCATCATACCATCATGTTTTTTCAAAATACCATCTCATTTTTCACACATTGTGCTGTCCTCCATATCAGCTAAGATCAGAATTCCTGATGACAGTAGAATCCTGTGGTCATTTAAGACCGTCAAGTTTTTTTCTTTGATAATAAAGTTATAAAATTAAGAAAAAACAGCGGAAACAAACTATTGTATGCATAAGCTCTAAGAAGTGGGCGGGGCTTCCATGAATAGCTCTAGTGGAGTGCTCTTTCCAGATGAGCCAAGCTCTAAGACACCACCTTGTCACCCATGGGGGCAAACACTTAATCAGACTAGAATGGTTTCCCTCAAACACAAATACACCCAGCATCCACATTCTCTCTTTTCAATACACGTGGGACATTCCCATTGGACAGAATGACTCCAAACCTCGTCTGACATCCCAACATGGCAGTGAATGCATGAAGCCAGAGCTTGCTACTCTCTATAATGATCAAACTGTCTTAAATTAGAAGTATTTGTTCTTTACAAATGTGGACAGATGCGAAAATAGTGATCTTACCCATGTGGATTTTGGATTTACAAGTGGCCTTTGTGTATATTCCCCAAATTATCGGTTGGTTTTCACTTCTCTAGAACAAATAGTGCACACTTCAGATCCCGACTCAGGATGGATGAAACCATCTTTTGCCTCCCTTCTACCTATTTCCATATCGCAGTTAAAAAATGATTACAGACCTAACAGGTGGAAAATTGCTCTTTATTATAGCACAAAATAAACATCACCTATTTGTTCTCTTCACTGTGGTTCGAACCCACAATTATTAGATCTGAAACATACTTCTTGTCTCTAGGTACTTTATGTATGTCCACCTTCTTTTTTTTTTTAAGGTCCAGAAGAACATAGTGGCTAATTACATAAAAAGTTAAAATGTGATATGGCAAATAAATAGCATGAGGCAGAACCCCGAGCTCATGTGTGGGTTCAACAGATGCAGAACAGCGTTCCATTCAATAAGGGAAGATGTACAATCATGCTTGGAAACCCGGAGATGAATCTGCCCGGAACATTTAATTTTCATGATAAAAGCATGCAAACAACAGGGGTGGCCTTCACTGGAGCCCACCCAAATCAGAAGCATGGATGCCTACCCGGAGGGTGAGTCTCAAGTCAAGCATGTGTTTCCTTGTCTTTTGTCTTAACCGCCCTCATACTCAGAACTTCTCTGCCCCTGGGCAGTGCACTCAGAGCCTTCCCGAATAAAGACCCTGCTCTACCGGGAACTCCCTTACCCCTTACACCTGCAGAGCTTGACCTGAACGCCCCCCCCCCCATGTAAAGTAAAGGCTTTGAGACTAGGGGGTGGTGGTGGCTCATACAATAGGCCATTACCAGCTTACCAGACTTTGTCATGAATGAATTAAGAGCAATGTTGTGGGATATAAGCTGGGCTGGGAAAAGCAGAAGCTTTCGTTCATGTTGGGTCCTTGTGTTGGGGTGTAACCCCAGGCAGAGGTCAATCTAAATATGTGTTGGGGTCCCTAGAGTATGGGAGTGTCATGCTGGAGGGTAGAGAAAAGGAAGTTTAGGAGTCCCATGAGGGAGGGTTGTTGACACCCAGCCTTGCTTAGGCTCAACATTTGAAAACAAGTCTATGGGACTGATCTGCTAAGGCATCTGCCTTTGGTCTCTGTTCTTTCTCCTGGAGGCAGCATAAGTAACTTGGTTACTGGTAACTCTACAAGACATGAACTTTTATGATATATGGTACAAATTCTTTTCTTTTCTCCTTTCGGCACTGGGACTTGAACCCAGGACCTTAGGCACGCTGGGCAAGTGTTTTGCTACCTAATTGTACCTCCAACTCAAAAATTACCTTGAAGCTGTGGGATGGATCCAACGTCCTTAACCATATGCGGGTTACAAGCTATCCATCTCTATACACAAAATAAACTCTCAGGGATGCTTTGCATCTGTCTGTTAATGGTGGACTCGACCCAGAGTTTATCCTAAAGAAAACCAAAAGGTGAGAGAGGAACAAAAGCCTCCTCCATCCTCATCTCCCTGTTCCATAGAGAACAGTGATCCCAATGCTTCCCCTTAAGGGGTACCTGCTCTTCTGTAGGAAAATGAATGTAGAAAAGAAACAGGGAAGGAGTGGAAAGGTACCATTGATAAAAGTTAGCTATAGAATCTATTCCTTGCAAGGACCATAAAGATAACATTAAGCCATTCGTGAACTGAGTAAGCTATCTCTGTTTATGATGGGCCCTAATAAGTCCCCCATCTTCACTGGAGTGTGCACCTCTTCTCCTCTCTATATTAGCATCGCCGTGAGAAAGCAGACAGCAGAATGGAATCTAGTCCTCTTGGAGGTCAGGCCTTAGGATGCTAAGGGAATTGTGTGTCCCACAGCTCTGTAAGCAAAACACAAGCCTCACCTCTTTCAGACGCATTCTATCTACTTCCCCACTAACCTGAAGGACATGGGGGAATGGCTGGGACCCACTCATGTTCTGTCTTTTGTAAAAATTAAGTCTATGCCAGCTAACTATGGTCCTGCGTGGCCTCGGGAGACACCCTCTGCCTCTGAGCAGACCCATCTCCTCTGAGCATGCTCCTCACAAGGCCACGGTCACCATTACCTGGGAGCAAACCCATACCTGCGGAACTATTCTTCATCCACGTCTGTTACAAACTGAGAATGGTGCTCGGGTGACTTGCTGTGCGTTTTGCTTAGGTGGAGTTTTACTGCGTGTTTGCTCACAAATGTCCGACTGCACAACTTACACTTGAATTTAGAGTCTGTGTCCTCTTCAACGGCTATTGTTTCCGGAGACCTCTGAGCCGACGACACCCGGGAGATCTCCTGCTCCGCCTTGCTTGGCTGGTCAGCCGCCATCCGCGTCATGTCCTTCATTTGGAAGCCCAGGTGAGACTCTAAGTGGCTGATATAAGTAGAGGGGGTTCTGAACTGGGAGGCACAGTCACTGCAGTAAAAGATGGGGTGCCCTTTGTCCATGTTTTTCAGGAATTTTGTCCCCCCTGTTTTCCTAAGCTGGTACTTGACATTGGCCAGCCAGTGGCTGATTGTGGTCATTGAGAGTCCCGTGAACTTTGAGATTTGCATCCGCTCCTGTGGGCCCAGGTCAGAGAGCAGATATTTGCCCTCCGATGTCTGGAAGAGGCTTGAGGCGAACTGCGCCTGCAGGATGAGCAGGTGCTGGGGGTTCCAGTTGGACTGCCTGCCCTTCCTCTTGTGCAAAGTTGAGACTTCGCCAGAAACATCCTCAAAGCGCCTGACATCCATTTCCAGCTTCATAGGAGGGACCCTCGAGGGAGCAGCTGGCTTGGGGGTGGTGGCTTTGGGGAGGACCTTGACCATATCGGCAATGTCACAGAGAGCATGCTTCTGAGGTGGGGACGTGCAGGATTGTGCTTGCGAGGACTCGGCCCTCTTGCTTTTGGATTTGGTCAGGTCAATGGGCTGGTCACTGTTCTCAAACAGGTAGTGTCGGGATATGCTGGCTGGCCTGGTGGAGGAGGGACTTAGGACCGGTTTGTCCACTGCGCTGAGACTAGACTTGTGGAACATAGAGATTGTGCTTGAGTTGGGGCTGGAGCAGGAAGGTGAGCGCAAAGGCTCAGTTGCTTTACCCAGGTGGTTGTTGAGGACCGACTGCAGTGCGCTGAGCGGGTTGATGCAAGGCAGGGCCGGGGTGTGGTTAGCCGGTGCGCACCCGTTGCTCAGAGAAGATAGAGGTTCTAACGGCTCTGGTTTCTCTTTCGGCAGCTTCTCTCCCTCCTTCAGGGGACAGGGCTCGGCCTTTCTGGATTCTGAGGGTGTTTCAATTTTGGAGAAAGACTCCCCCTCAGACTGGCTGAGAGATGTTGCCTCTTCATGGGGACTTTCCTTCCCACACTCCTTTACGACTTCGTCTTTGTCTTCTGACTCCTTCTTAACTTGAGTGTACAGGGCCAGGTTTGTGGGCACAGGGCCAAGCGGCATGACTTTCCACTTGGGCGCGATGGGCCTTAGCTTGTTGGCGAGGTTGGGTCTGATTTGCAGTATCTGAGAGCCCATTGCCATGGGTGGCTTGGCACCCTCTGACAGCTGGTAGGCTGCATGGATACTCGGGTATGCGCTCCAGCTGGGAGCGCCATTTTGGGCCTTGTTGATGGCCGTGGTTACAGTATTTTCCAGTGACTTTAAGATGTCCCCTCCACCCTTTGAGCCATCTTCCAAATCCTCCTCTCTCAGATACTGGTATTTTAAGGTGGGGTCGAGAGGTTTCTGTAGAGGGTCTTCGTATTCCTCGTCTTTCGCCCCTTGCTCGTCTTCGTTGATCTCCTCTGCCTTCTCCTTCTTGCTCTCTTTCTTTAACTCGGTGCTAGAGGCCGCATAGTCGGAGGCAGTGTTACTTGACGGCTTAGCGCCCAGAGGCTCGCTGTTTGGGGTCTCGGACAGCGACTGCATTTTCTCCACAGCCAGCGGGTCCAACACCAGCTGCTTGCCTTTTTTAGAGGCAGAGCTGGTGACTTTGAGAAAGTGACCTGTGACCATCATGTGGGTGGTGAGCTGCTGCAAGGTGTCATGGGAACTGCCACACTCCATACACTTTAAGATCTGTGACTTGCAGGCCTCGAACTGCCAGGTGTAGCTGGCTCCGTTTTGGTAGCCGTAGCGGCTGTTGGAGGGCAGCTGCAGGTTGGGGTTTTTCTGGGAAGAAAACGATTCTGCCTGTGTCCCTGTGGTGGAGTCCGGGGAGCAAGGCCTGTTGATGTCGAAAACACGCTTCTTGGCTGGTGCGACCATTTTAGAGGAAATGGTTGGTACCGGTTCCTTCAAAGGCACTTTTTGGTAATGTTTTGTCTTTATCATGTGGACGCTCAGGTCTTGCAGAGAATCAAAGGAGTCGCCGCAAAACATGCATTTCAGAACCTTCTGCGCGTCCTCTTTGTCCATGTCCTGGAAGGCCCTTTTCCGGGGCTTTGAGTAGCTCGTGGGTCGGAGCTTATCTTTTTTGCGGTTGTCATCTTGATAGTGGCCGGTCTCATTCATGTGCACGGTCAGCTCCACCAGAGTGTCGTAGGCCGCACTGCACTGCCTGCAGCGGAACCTGCTGGCCCCGGTGAACACAGAGCCGCACATCTTACTGCTCTGCCGGTACAGCTGCACAGAGCTGAATAGGCTGGGCTTAGAGACAGACCGGGAAGGCAAGTTCTGCTGGAGGCTTTTGGACAGGGCATCTTGGTGCCAATCAAAATCATTCTTGCTGCTGCCATTGCGGGTGTCACAATTCCGTCTCTCACTATTGGATAATTTGAAGCCGAGGCCCAGGCCTGACCAGTAGGAATCTGACAGGATATTGGCATAGACGGCTGTCATTTTATCCATGCAGTTATGGGGTTCGCTCGGAAGCTTGGGGTGAGCGTTTGCTTTCTTGTCCGAGGCATCTCGGCCACAGATGCTTTTGATGTCTGACACCTGGTCGCTGGCATCACTCAGAAGAGATTCATTTTCCGCATCCTGGTTGGACAGGTGACTCCCTGGTGAGTTCTGGCAGCTGAAGTAGCCTTTCTGCTCCGGGACTGTTTCTAGTTCCTCATCTGTCCCCGTGTCATTACTGCCCTGATGCTGAGCCACTGAACCACTGTCTTCCTCCTCCTCCTCTTCCTCCTTTATTTCCTCCTCTTCCTTCAGAACTTCCTCCTGGGCATAGCCTGCAAGAGATACAGAGAGATGAACTAAATGTAACGGCTCTCGGAGTCTGTCCTCATGTCCCCACTTACCCAGGCTGAACTGAATAGCAATTTTAATCTATACTTTCACCAGTCACAAGCTCGTGAAAAACGGAAGCAGGGAAAAAGACAAATGATGCATTTTAATTTTGGAACAAGGCCTCACGTAGCCCGGGCTGGCCTCAAATCTGCTATGTTGCAGGGTGTGAACCCTTGATCCTCTTGCCTCTAACTCCCCAGTTCTGGGATTACAAGCGGGCACTATCACATTCAGTTTCTGTGGTACTGTGGATGGAACCCAGCTTTTATGCATGCTAGGCAAGCACTATGGCAACGGAGTACATCCCAAGGCTCCGAAAGGATGCCTTTCGTGCCATCCATTGGCTGTTTCTTTTTAACTTGGCAAAACCGTAATTCTCTATGCGTGGATACTATCATGAGTTAACCATTAAGGGATCAAATATCGTTCAGATATTCCTATAATGAGGCAGTGGCTAAATTCATGTGTGTGATTGTCAGGAAATCTAGATCGAAATGCAAACCCTACCAGCATCATAGCACAGGAGCATGTTGGTTCCTAAGAAAGTTAGCTTGGCCCTTGGCACATCAGTGGCAAACAGTCCTAAGGCACTTGGGAGTATCGGCATACATTCATCTAAAGAAGAACCCGGATGCATAGCCATTGTATCTTTGATAGCCTGTGTGTTTCTGTTGTAACATTTTTATTTATAGAGAGTTGCTGGGAGAGAGACCACAGAGTATGCAAATACATTCTCCTACCAATGGCTGAAAAATTATGTAAGCTCAGCAAATACAATGATTTTAAAATAATGGGGAATGGTGTTAGAATGGGAGATTTGGGGGCTAGTCTATTATTCTCACATGGGTTTATGAAGACCTTCCCAGACACGGCTAAAAATACTCTCTCGATCTTGTTCCTGTAATTTCAAATGCACTGTGATTTGTGGGTACCCGTCATGAGGTGCCAATTACAGAGTTGATTTGTGGATGTAAAATGCTATTGGGGAATGCATGCTTTCCCTTCTCCGAGAGGACCGAGGACCAGTAATTGCATAGGGAAAATGAAGGCACGAGAGAGAGGGTGCAAAAGAGAATTAATGGACAAATATCCATCAGGGCCGATGGGGAATGTGACTATTTATGCCCATGGGTTCATTTTCTCCACCTGGCCTTTCAGAGGCACACGGATAAATGGCAGCCAAAGATGTCTCCATGCAAAAGAGACCCAGCTTCAAATCTGTAGGGTTAGCATGGCCTTAACGCAATGTTTCCCTCAGAAACATCACTCTCCCTCTTGACGGCAGGAAAAAAACCCAACAAAACAAAACACAAGTCCTAGACCAGGTTCTGTTCTTCCCATCCACCAAAACTACAGCTTGGATGCGAGGTGTCCCTGCACTGAAGGCCAGCAGAGAGAGTTCAAAGAGAAGGGCCTGAGGAAGGAGGGATCTGTAGTCAGGGGTATCAAAGCTGTTGCTGTTGGTGAAGATGAAGAATTTTAATTGAGAAATTATTCTCCCCTGGCACCCAGGCAAATCACTACAAATCATTTTGGTGTGCATGTATGCATATTTACATGTGTATGGGCACATGTGCAGCCTCATGTGGAGGTTAGAGATTGATGCAGGACCTCCTCGGAGCTTCCCCTCCCTCGGAACCTCCCCTCCTTATAGAGTGAGGCAGGATCTCTCTCTCTTACGTGAGCCTAGAGCTGGCTCATTCAGCTAGTTTATCCATCCAACTTGCTCTGTGGGTCCCCCCGTATCTGCCTCCTGAATGCTGGGGTGATAGGCAGGCCGTCACATCCGCCTGACATGTATGTGGTTGCTTGCTCACTAAACTCCGGTCCTCATGTGTATGCAGTGACCACTGAACCATCTTTCCAGCCTCCGAGCACATCCTTTCGGGTTCATCTAACACCCACGTACAGTACATGCTGTCACCTGTTTATTTTTTTTTTTAGAGGTCTGGAGACCGAGGCTTAAAAAAATGGAGAAAGTTGCAGATCCTGCAGGGTCCCCACAAAACCCAGCGCTGTTTGTCGAAAGAATTCGTTATTTTGTGCAGGCCATTCTCCTTCCTTCCACCGCCAACTTAATGAATAAGAAAATCTTCCCAGGGCAGCAGTGAAATTTGGTTGCCCTTTAAGCAGCTGGAGAGAGGATTGTGGGAATGCTGAAGACAAGGGCCTATGGCTTTGAGGGCAGGCATCCATAAAACAAGATAAAATGCAAAAGTTCAGTCTGGCCACGAGTTTTATGGTTGCGTTTGTTATTTTATTGTTATTGGTGAGGTGCTTTTTTGCTTCCCCAGCAAACTGACAAGCAGATTTTTCATTAAATTGGTGTTGCTGGTCTCTAGTGCCAAAAATTGATTGGAAGGAAGGAAAACTATCCAATCCAGCCAAGCAACCATTAATAAATGGCCACTTCTTGCAAGAAAACTGCATTTTGAAACAACCGAATGCCCACATCAGACCAGACCCTCCCTGTGATTGACATCCTCTTCTCTTCCATCAAGACTAACGTAAGCATTCTAAAGAGGTAGTCCATGATTACGTTCAAGGAGAAAGTTCTTAATTATTAAAAAAATAAAAGTTTCCTGAGACATGAAAGATACTTCAAAAAATCAGATACATTTTAGCCATCAGATGTGGGCCACTTTGCTGCTGCTGTTTCTTTTGAGTGTTGCTTTGTAGCCCCAAGGGGGCTGTGAGTCCTCACAATCCTCCTGCCTCAGTGCTGGCGTTGTCGGCATGAGTCACCACTCTTGGCGAAATGATCTCACATTTGTGAGTGAAATCAGGCAAACTTTACGAAATAAACTCGGTCACTTTTGAAAAGGAAATGGGTGTTCTGACTCTGGGACAAATACCAAGAAAACAACATCATTCATGACTTCTCCGGGCTATAACATATTCCCACCATGCTTATGGGTAGTACGATCACAGAGAGAATGAAAAGCATGCATGCATGTGCGTGCACGCAAGCGTGCACACACACACACACCCCTGCCAACCAATATGGTCATTTTCCACCAGGGGACAAGAAGTAGTGTTCCTTCCCATTTTTCTTTTTTTTTTGCTCCCTGCTGACATTTGGTGCTGAGTTCCTAAAGACCCATTCAACCTCACAATCTACTTTGTCCTTCTAAATGGAGTCCCCAGAAGAAAAGTCAGAGACAGCATACTCCTCCCCCACAATACAGATAAAATTTTCTGCTTAATTAGGCATTGACATGTTTACTATAACCTTTACAGCAGAGTAACTCGTGCTGAGAGACCCTTTTTGTCTGTTTGCCTCCGCAGAATAGACTAAATCTCATGCACCCGATAAAATAACACGTTGAAAAGCTTCAGGAAAAAAAAATGTGCCGGCGCACCTGTCAAAGGGAGTGTATCTTAAAACAATGGCTGAGGGTTCCAAGGAGTTTCTCGAAACCACATTTTAATATTAAACATTTAAAATTGTTCACTTGATCCAAGCGATTCTGTTTGGCACCGACAGCGGAGGTGTGCACGGGAAAGGCAGCCAGAACCTAGGCGGCTGGGTGCATAATGAAGCTCCGTCTCTCTCACCATCGATGAATTGTTTAATGAGTTGGGCATCACGTGCAAATCTGGCAGATGAGTGGCAAATTCATTCTTATGAACACTTGCTTAGCAAAAAGAATGGTCACAATGCTGCCGAGGTGGGGGTGGTGGGTTGGGGTGGGGGAGCGACACTCTGTAGAATCTTTTTGTTGATTTTTGGCTTGAAGATCAAACTAATTTTATAATCCCACCAATTTTCTAATTCCACCCCTGGCCAGCGTGTGAATCAGGCCCCAGAAAACCTTAGCTCCAGGACAGCGAGCAAACGAACCGATCCTGTCAATTCTTTGTCTCAGTGACGGACTCGTGAGACCGGTTCCCTTCCATGCTTCCTCTGCTCAGATGGGCAGCCGTACTGTCCCCTAGGACAGAAAGATAGCCCCCTCACTCCTAATTATCCCAGCACCCTAGAATGTTCTTCAGTTTTAGACAGATTCTCTGAATGCAACCCAGGCTGACTTTGAACTTACAGTTCTCTTGTCTTAGTCTCTGGAGATCTGGAATGACAGGTGTTCACTAGCTCTGTTGCTAGAACATTCTGTGCAAAACGGGTCAGGCCAGGAAGTTCCTGTTTTAACTCTGGCAAAGGGTTTGGTACACTTAACATGAAATGCAAACTCTGAGGGCTGACTATAGGAGCCAATCAGATTTGGTGTCTGGGCGCCTCCTGGCTCTACCCTCGGGCAGCCACACCCTCCTGGCTCTGCACGGCTAAGGAGCAAAATGAAACTGACAGCTAACCTGGTCCTCTGCAATTGCAGATTTCACCTCCCTGTAGTTCATTCTCTTTGCCTTTTGGCCAACACCCTTTCTCAAAAAGATACTTTTTTTTTTTTTGGCTAGTTTCCCGTCTTTCTGTAAATTCAACCAGAGCCCACGACTTAGCCATCCCAGAGCATCGGCCTAACCGTGTTTACCGATGGCTTGGGGCTCTCCCTGAACACAAAATTAAAATATCTGCCCCAACAATCTGCCTCACAAACTTTGCTTCTCTCAGTACCAAGTCCCACCCTGGCACGATTACACCTTGTCCACAGATGCTTGAATGAATGACTAGATCAGACAAGAACATCATTTTCTCTGCAACTTCAGGCTAGTCAGCAGGAGGACCGGCTCTCTTGTGAGCAGCGATCACCCCCTCCAAACAGATCAGGTGTGAGTTACAGCCATCAGTTCGCTCAGGGAGACAAGACTGCCCCAGGAACCATGGTTTCTGGCTGATGGAGCCACTGGCTTTCTTGCTGCCTAACTTTCTGCAGTGTGGGTTTGCACTTAAGCCTGGAGATTAAGAATAGACATCAAGACTGTGGCGCATGAGCAATTAGGCTCTTAGGGTGAAAGGTCTGCTTCGAGAAAGATCCACACACAGGCTGCCTGACATGGTGGGCTAATTTTGCCTCTAACATATGAAGATAAACTCCATCACAGCTCAGTGGTGTGTGCTCCTTAGATATTAGGGGGGTCATCTCCTGAATTCTTTGTACTTTAACAGTATGTGGGTAAATTTAGAAATAAACCCTTATGTTTTTGGAAAATTTCTTTTATGTTAAAAGTTAAAAAATTAAAAAGAAACTAGCGCTTTTTTAAAAAACCAACTGCTTTATTTGTTCTAAAAACCTATAGTAAAAATTGTTTCAATGAGATTGTACAAAAATAACTCACAGGTGGCCTCTTGTTAGCTATCAGCCCTTTGCGACAGAACATTCCTAGGTTTTTCTTGAAAAATAAATTCATGGGTTAAAACATGGACAGTTTTTAAGATGGCAGAGGAGGTGAAACTGAGGTTTTAACCTGAAAAGCATTTAAAGCTTCAGAAGCCAGATTTTCAAAAACAAACCAGAATTTGACCAAGATCTCATTTAATAACACACCTGGCTGTGAAGGGATCATTTTGTCAGTTGGTCCCTCTAAGTCACCTAAAGAGTCCTCTGTATGTGGGGCAGATCTAAATGAAGGATGGGGACATTCCATGCCACATATACAGCAGGTGCGCTAAGCGATGGTACATGCCCTGCCATGATTTGGTGTGTGTGGTCTGTAGTCTGTTAGTGCATATGTGATTAGTGGTGCTGCTGCTGGCGGGCTGAGGGGAGACATAGAGGATATGGTGCGTTGGGAATCTGAGCTATTTTATATGGTGGCCAAGCCCAGACCTGGGGTCTCTAGGGGCAGTGTGGAGGGACCCATCTGCTTTCTCTCTCAGGATGATGGGAGGCTGGGGGCTGCAAGCATCTCTGTCTCCTGAGTTGATATGCGCATCCCGCCTCAGTCTGCCTGTAGTCTAAAGAACTTACCCGAGTTCAGACACATTTTGTATCAGAGATATTTTCAGCAACCATTCTGTCACTCAAGGCACAGAGATGCTCCTCGATGCCCTGTGGTATGTACTCACTCATGTGTCTGTGACTTAGAAGCAGTATTGAGAGAGGAGGGTTTGAGGGACTGGGGAGATGGCTCAGTGAAGAAGAGTGCCTGGTGTACAAGCATGAGGACCCGAGTTCAAATCCTTCACAAGCACTCTTGTAAAAAGTTAGACATGGCCTTGTGAGCCTGTAACCTTAGTGCTGTGCAGAATGGAGGCAGAACTGGGGGGCTGCCAGCCTATCTCTAGGTTCACCAAGAGACCCCGTCTCAAGGGAATAGGTGGAAAGCAACAGAGCAGGGCACCCAGTGTCTTACTTTGGGTATCTGTCTGTCTGCCTGCCTGTCTGTCTCTCTCTCTGTTTGTTTGTGTGTGTGTGTGTGTGTGTGTGTGTGTGTGTGTGTGAGAGAGAGAGAG
>LOJH01000164.1:5165-16118 GCA_001685095.1 Ellobius talpinus | reverse complement strand
CTCTCTCTCTCTCTCTCTCTCTCTCTCTCTCTCTCTCTCTCTCCATCTCCTTCTGTCTCTCCTGGAAACTGGTCAGTGACTTAGAACAATTGACATGCACGATGGATGCCTATCAGGTGGGGCATGTATTATTATGGATGTATATTTATGCAATGTATCTTCCTGACCCATCATCTCAGCCTTCAGACTGTGAACCTGTTTTTTCACGTTGTGACTTCCTTCACATCTTCATCACTAGCCAGAAGGACGAAAGTAGTTCAAGCCCACGGAAACGGACCCTCAATCAGTCAGTGTGCTTCCTTTGTTCACTCACCCCCAAAAATGTTTTCTCTGCTACCATGGCCAAGATGCTCTGGGTGAGTTTCATTGGGACTTCCCTCCTGGGGGTTCCTCCCAAGTCAAGGAGAGGGAAAGATGAGTTACTGACAGAAGCAGGCCATCAGAATGGGGGGCGAGAGGTAACAGAAAGGTCACACATCCTTGCAAGCATGGAGATAACTGAGTGGGGAAAGTAGGCCACATGAAAAAAGAAACAATCCTGACACATGAGGATAAATAGGAACAGACATTTGCCTGGATGGAGAGATGCTGAGGGGCCATATGGTTTGTGCCACGCTGGAGATGCATAATGGCTGCTCAGGCTGTATGGCAGAGTCAAGGGCTCCCTGGCTGTATTTGTATGCATGGGTGAATATGAAGGTGTGAGCCATCTCAGGTGCCATGGTTTGGAAGCCAGCCCTCATTGGCTTGGAGATCACTGATTTTTTTAGGTTGGCCAGCTAGTGAGCCCCAGGGACCTGCCTGTTTCTGTCCCTCTGATGCTGAGGTTACAAGTACGGATCACCACACCTGGCTTTTTATCTATTCATATATCTGTCTGTCTGTCATCTGTCTGTCTATCTATGTATTTATCTATAGTTCTGGGCACCAAACTCAGGTCCTCAGGCTTGCAAGGAAAGCTCATTACCAACTGAGCTGTCTTCCCCAGGCATTTTGTTCTGGTCACACTATAGAAATGAAACAAGCATCTGGGGTCCACTCATTTGCAATCCTTGAACAGAGGATGGGGAGCAGGTGAGACTGAGGCTGAATACCTGGACTGCTTCTTTGGGTTTCGTCTCCCCAACTTTCTGAGCACAGTTCCCTTACCTTTCGGTTTTATTCCAAGCCTGCCTGCCTCTAGGTTCCTTTTTTTAGGGCAAAGAAGCAGTAGGGGAGCCAATGTGCCATGAGCTCTCACTGTTCAGAGTCTGTGTTTAGCAGCAGTGGATGTGTGGACTTTTAGGCTTGCCCCAAACTCTGCAGGATGGGGATCATTTCAGACGATCTCCAGGGCATCCCTATATCAAGACTCCACAACGTAAATGTCTAAGCAGAGAGATCATCGGAATACAGGTCTCTACTCTAATATAGAGATCTTAAGGATGTGTGGGAACCAGCTTCGGGAAAGGTGCAAAGATCTATGCATAAATGCTTGCTGCCAGATGGTACTGACAAGGAAACACCAGGCAAGAGATACACACATCACTTAGATCAGGCTTCTGAAGCTGGGCCCTGCAATCACAGCTCTTTGGAAGGCTGAGGCAGAAAGATCTTGCAGTAAAGGCAAGTCTGGGCTACAAGGTGAATTCAGGGCTAGCATGGGGAAGTTAGTAAAATCCCGTCTTGGAATAAAAAGCAAAAAGAGATGGGATGAAGTAGGAACAGTGCAGAGCTATTGCTTATTGCTTAGTATACACAAGGCCCCGGGTTCCATCCCAGGAGCAGGAAGGGCCAGGAAAGGACTAGTCAAGTAAGGAAGAGGTGAAATAGCACACAATCTCGGATCAGGCAGATTGTAGCTCAGATCTGCCACGCATTTCTCACTGTGATCCTGGGGAAAGTGCTGATATTTTTGAAGGGATGGCATCTTCACTGATCACGGCAATAATAGTAGGGAACAGTTTGTAAGGTTGCCAGGGTATCTCATCCCAGAAAGCACATAAAACGCTCAGATGCAGTACTTCCTCCAAGCTCCCAGCCCAACACTAGACACTATGAGAACTGAGAATCCTAATCTTCAGCTGGACTGATAGACGGCTGAAATCAGCTGTCTTCTACATTTTCTGTTTTCCTGAAATCTTATCCCAAAGCGATGGCACTCACGTGGCATTTGCATTCGCTACAAGGCAGTTTGTTAGTGCACAGGTAAGCAGATAGTCTCCTTCAGGGTGGGGCTTGCTATTTAATGCGAAGTCATTTGTATAAGGCGCCAGGGATATGTACAGGGAACTTCTGCAGATGTGATGCTCTAAAACAGAGCAGCAAGTTATGAGATCGCTACCCGTAATGATAATGTCTGCAATCCTTGAGAAATACATCGGCCTGCTATCCAAGAGGAAAAGGTCTCTGTGCAGAGCCCCAGGCTTCGCGTCGAGAGAAGCAACCAATGCTTGAAGCAGAAGGTCTCTGAGGAAAAAGAATAGCTTATATCCCTGCTACCTCAGGTTTTGGGCCAGCGTGTGTTATTATTGGGACGCGTCTTAGCGAAAATGTAAAAAAGCAGAGTGAGAAAATATTCATGGGGAAGGGAGCCGCTTTGGAAGCTTTCTGTCGACTCCAGTTTAGAATCATTATCCTTAGACTATCCCCAATATGGAGATGACCATCAGTAAGGAACTGGGGGAGAACTCGCAACAGGATGGAGGCTGCCTTATCCCATGAAGAACCACAGGCTTTGACTGTGGAGTTGGAACAACTGTTTGCAGTTTTGCAGTGGAGTGCCATTACTTTTCCCTATACATTCTCCTGCACAAGGCTGTGTAAATGCATACACACACACACACACACACACACACACACACACACACACGCCCGCCCATCATTCTTTTCAAGAATAGGAGTCTATCTTTTTTTTGTGCCAGGGAAAGGGACACGGGCTCATTGTCCAGAACGACCTCTAGGAAGGATGGGGAGCCAGTGCGCCATCTGTACTTCTTCGAGCTTTTTCCAATTTGCTTGAAATAACGTCGCTAGCCCAGCATCCTACAGAATGTGAAGGTGATCCTGTTTCCCTCTCTCCTGGCTTGAAATCAAACAGCTCTTCTCTCTCTCTCTCTCTCTCTCTCTCTCTCTTTTTTTGGCAAACGCTGCTTCTTTCTCTGAAATATCTCATGCAGATAATGGATAATGATCGCTTCTCGTTGTCTTTGCTCAAAAACGTCTAACTGCATTAGCCAAGAACGGACAAACTTTAACCCACGTCTTTTGCTAAGTTCGCGGCTGTGACCACTTCCCATTAAGGAAGAAAGAAAGAGAGAAGAAAGTCCAGCATTGCCTCCCAGAAGCTAAATTGGTGTTGTCAGGGAGCCGGCAGGTTCTTGTGTTCGGTGAGGAGTCACAGAAATCTAAGGTGGAAAGACGCATCGTGGAGTGGTGCCAAGTTTGAGGACAGGGAAGGGTGGGCTGGCCTGGGGGACTCTTTGATCCTACCATGCACGACTCTGAGAGGAGACCTTCCAACCCTTCTTTTTCATGTTGCATTCTTCGCTAGCGATTGCCATGAGCAGCCCACACGAACAGAATTCCTTTCTATCCCACCCACTTGGAAATAGACCTCCATCCTACCACTGAACAAGTGATTAAACAAGTGACCGGGAAGAGCATTGAGTGTAGGCTCTTGTGCTTGCTCTCATCTTGCATCAATCCTCAAGAAGATGATTAGCAGATACTTGAGCATCTTCAGTGTCAGGGAACACCCCACATCCAGGGTTTCCTGGCATAAAAGAGCCCTGATATTTAGGTTCCGTGGGGGCACAGACTTACACATAAGACTGGTGGTCTAATGTCTTTACGGATGCTGTATTGTTTGAACCCCACAATAGCTCTGTCTGCCTTTTAGTTTCTCCCTGAACAGATGAGGAAATAGCATCTTGGGGAACGTTAATTGTACCTCCAGGGTCACACGGCTGATCGAGGTTTGAGTCTGCACCTGTTGGAGTCTCGGGTTCTAGGCGGGGGTCCTTCCTTTACCTCTCTCTCTGGACCTAACTCATCACTCAGAGTTCTTTTCTTCCCTGCTCTTTCTGTTGCTGCTGTTATTTGTGTGTGCACAGGTGTGTGGGTGCATGCACATGTGTTTGTGCCTGTGGAGGCCAGCGGGCAATGCTAGCTATTGTCTGTTGTTGCTCTCCTTCTTTGTCTTCCAGGGTGAGTGGCTTTATGAGATCATTTTCTGGCAGCTGATTTCTCTAGAAGACCAGGGGCCAGGTGTATTCCCATCATACCCACAGCGATCTCATCCTGGAGTCATTTTTCTTCCCTGGAGCCACGTGACAGTGTCTGAAGACATTTTTCGTTCCTATATATGCAGAAAAGGGGTTCTCCGGGCTTAGTTCCATATTACTACAGCTTTAACTGTGGCAGTGAAGGCCAGCTGAAGCTTTGGGTATTGAGGGTGAGGAAGGGAATTATTGCTGGTGCCTCTAGTTGCCAGTGGGGCTTGGGGCTGGGCAGAGAATTGGGTCTATTTTGCAAGATGAGCCAGGGGAGACTATGTGGCCATGTTCCTCGTGTTTGCAGAAGGGGTGGAAAGGAAGTGGCTGCTGCTCATCAGACTGCCCCTCCACCGTGTCTCACTTTGTCATCATGAACACAGCATAGTGGCCTCAGTCCCACTCCCTATAATTTGAGACCCACAGCGACCCCTGCCTGGCGCGGGAGAATTGTCTGTATTCTGTCAATCGTGTTTTAAATAAACGCTAATTGGCCAGGCAGGAAGTATAGGCAGGAAAACCAGGCAGGAAGTAGAAATGATGCAAGAGAAAAGGAGAATTCTGGGAAGGAGGAAGTTGATTCCTCCCACTCCTGCCCAGACCACCGAGGCAGCAGGATGTGATCTGCCCCAGTGAAAAAGGTACTGAGCCACATGGCTAACANTGTGATTTTCTTTGGGGCTTGCTGGCTGTGGGGTACCGGGCAGGACAGAAACCCTCACAAGCCGGCCCGCTCATGTTATACCTGCCTTAAGGATCACTGTGACAGGTACCTGGACAAGTTGGAAAGAGCCCAGAGTGCCTGGTGAGGGCAAGGCCTCCACACGTGACCGGACAGAGATCTAGCTAGAAGGGCAGTGCTGTTGCAGTTACTTTTCCCAGGAGTTTAGGTATCTATGTTCTTTAGTCATGGCTGAAAACAAAATTAGTCTAGCATTATTCTTAATTGATTTCTTCTGAATTTGTTTAACTGCCCTTATCTGATTGAATATTTTTTTTTTTACAAAACAAGGAAAAAAGAAAAAATAAGAAGTAGTGATGGAAGTGACTGGTAATTTTAACAGTTCCAGTAACTATGCCAAATAAATCCCGATGGAGTTTAGTCCTTAATTAGCTAGGTTAGCTTTCAAATAAGGCAACTTACATAATACAGGCAGCTGGACGCGGGGATGGATTCACACTGGGCAGCTAGATGGACTGATGTCTCAAATGCTGAGAGACAGACAGTCCTCTGGTCTCTTGGAATCATCTAATGGAAAGTCCTGCATGGTCTTTTTGACCTTCAGTTTTGGGTGAAAAGTACTTTGAGCATGGTCTTTTCAAAGTTTGGCATCCCTTCCCTGTCCTGACTTCTAAAGGACGCAGGCCAACAGGAGGGGTCATAGGTCAGGGAGTCGGCATTCCCTTCTGTGACACAGCACTGGCTTTTCTCCAGAAAGTGGGGTGGACAACACTGGTGGTTTAACTGGGGGACACAACAGATTCGGGGCTGGCCTGCGTGTCGTTCAGTCTTTTCTGTTAATTTGATCAAATTTAGAATCACCACAGAAACACACCCTGTTTGCATCCCTGAAGGTACTTCTGAAAGGTTTAACTGAAGTGGGGCTCTGAGTGCAGGCAGCAAGATCCACTGGCTGGGGGTCAGGACTAGAGGGAAAGGAGGAGTGAGGGGCTGGAGAGACGGCTCACTGGGTGAAGCACTTGCTGTGTGAGGATGAGGACCTGAGTTCGGATCTCCAGACCCCGTGTAAAGACGGACATAGTAGTGTGTGTCTGTAGTTCACCAAAGCCACAGTGAGGCAGAAGCCAGAGACAGGAGGATGTCAAGAAGTGTGTGGGCTAGCTGGTGCAAGCAGTGTGTAGGCTAGCTGGTGCAAGCAGTGTGTGGGCTAGCTGGTGCAAGTAGTGTGTGGGCTAGCTGGTGCAAGCAGTGTGTGGGCTAGCTGGTGCAAGCAGTGTGTGGGCTAGCTGGTGCCTGCGGTAAACAGCTACACCGAAGAGAGACCCCGCCTTTAAGAAAGCAGGAGTTGAGGACTGACGCCTGGGCCTCTCCTCTGACCTCCATGTGTTCACCGTAACATGTACACTCCACTCTCACCTGTACTTCACACAGGTGTACACACGTACACACACATGCACACACAACATACTCCCCAAGATTAAAAAAAATAAGAGAAAAAGAGGAAGACTTGATGCAAGCTGAGTACTAACACTGCTCACTGCTTCCTGACTACAGAGGTGACTCGACCAGACCCAGCACACTTCCTGACTACAGAGGTGACTCGACCAGACCCCGCACACTTCCTGACTACAGAGGTGACTCGACCAGACCCCGCACACTTCCTGACTACAGAGGTGACTCGATCAGACCCCGCACACTTCCGACTACAGAGGTAACTCGACCAGACCCCGCACACTCCTGCCACATGCCTTCCTCGTTATGGCCGTGACTCTTCAAACCATGAACTGAAGTAGCTTTTCCCTCCTTAAGAGGCTGCTGTTAGGTGTTGAGGCACAGCAACAAGGATGCAACTAGCTAATCCAGCTGGTCACACATGCGCCATCCTGTCCCCGACCCTAGCTGATCCAGTTTGTTACACATGCATCATCCTGTCCCCACGCCCCTAGCTGATCCGGCTTGTTACACGCGTGCCATCCTGTCCCCATACCCCTAGCTAATCCAGCTGATCGCACGTGCACCATCCTGTCCATGACCCTAGCTATTCCAGCTGGTCACACATGCACCATCCTGTCCGCGACCCTAGCTAATCCAGCTGGTCACACGCGCACCATCCTGTCTCCACGCCCCTAGCTAATCCAGCTTGTCACACGTGTGCCATTCTGTTTCTGATGCCCCTAGGTAATCCAGCTGGTCACAAACGCACCATCCTGTCCCCACGCCCCTTTCACTGTTTTCACAAATAGGTGCACAGCATCCTTGCTGTGTCCTGTTGCTGCCAGGGCCACCTTGCCTCACGCCTGAGTGTATAATATCTTGCATATAATAATTTTATATATGCTAGAGATGCATGGGATATTTCCATATAAAGAGTTACGTTTTATAGTAATCAAACCAGGAGTTAATATCCTCAATTCTTAGTATTTTTTCATTTCCTTATAAAGAGGATACTTAAAATTCTGCCTCAGGTATTCTGAAATCTCAGCACATTACGTTCTTGGTAACTGTAGTCCCCTGCTGTACAACAGAGCACCAAAACTGATTCCCTGGTCAGTGCTGCACCGTCTCTCAGCCTCTCTTTACCCCCAGTGGCCTCACTACTGTCCCCAGATCCTGGCGATCACCTTTACGCTCTCAGGGTCTGTGAGGTTAGAGTTAGGTCCCAGAGGGGAGTGAGATCAGAAAGTGTCTGGGTAACTGTGCCAAGCTCATACTTTCCAAAGTATGAAGTCTGAATGACATCACCACGTCCAGCTATGTAGACTTACTCTCATGCAGGCCCATTGGGAAAAGGTCGCGCGGTGCAGATTCTGGTCTCTGGGAGTTTAATGGGATGGGACCTTAGTATGGTGTCTGAACAAAACACTTCAAATATATCTGATAAATATCTGATGATCTGTTTTTTGGGGAGGGGGTAGATTTGGAGACAGGGTTTCTCTGTCTAGCCCTGGCTGTCCTGGAATTCACTATGCAGATCAGGCTGGCCTCGAACTCACAGAGATCCGCCTGCCTCTCTGTGATTAAAGGTGTGCGACTCCATACCCAGCTTGATGGTTCATTTAAAAGAATGAAAAAAATGAAGCAAAATTATGAACATGTCCTCATTTCTTTTCCTTTCCTCTCTTTCTTCCTGCTTTTAAAACATAAGCACGCGCCCCAGGCTGAACTGTCAGACTCTCGTGAATCTGATCTCATGACTCAAAGATGGGCCGCAGATTTTTAAAGCTGATTTGCCTGACAAGACCATCATGCAGATAACTCTATCCTACTTCTCGAATCCTCCCGGGGATATGGGCTCCACCTCTTTCTGAGGGCCACTCCTTCCAACAAGCTCCTTGTTTCCCCTCAAGTTCCAGGCCATCGTTTTGATCATCAGCTGGGTGGGATCCATAATCACCATGGAAACAAATCTCTGGGCGTGTCTATGAGGGATTATCCAGATTAGGATAATGTAGGTGGGAAAACCAACCCCAGATTTGGCTAGCGCCCCTGGACTGAAAAAAAAGAAGAAAGTGAGCTGAGAACCAGCGTTCATCTCTCTTTGCTACCTGACTGTGGACACTGTGTGACCAACTCCCTCAAGCTCTTGCCATCATGGCAGACTATATTCTCATGCTGTGGACAGAAACAAACCCTTCCTGTCTTAAACTGCCTTCCTTGGGCATTTTGTCAAAGCTACAAGGAAACTGGTACTAATGGTGTTTTTCACCATCAAAGACCCACTCACTCTCTGGTTAATGGCACACACTGTGAGTTAAATAAATGAATTTGCATGAATGAAAACTGACTAAATTATTTTCAAATTTTTCAGATTTATTTATTTTATTTATGGGTATAAGTATTTTGCCTGTGTGTTTGTCTGTGCATACACACACGTGTGTGTGTGGTGCCCGTGGAGGTCAGAAGAGGGCATCAGAGCTGGCGTTTCAGATGGTTGTGAGACATTATGTGGGTGATGGGTGTTAAACCCAAGTAGGTCCAGTTGAAGGGCAACAAGTGTTCTTAGCTACTGAGCCATCTCTCCAGTTCCCAGAATAAATTATTAGCCTAGCAGAATAAAATAAAATTCTTTCAGTGCGTATATTCCTAACAGTTGGGAGATAGAAACAACGAGGTCAGGAGTTCAAGACCAGCCTCATTTACATAGAGTTGAATGCTGCGGGATAATACTCTTGTACACTGTAAAAATTTGTCTCTCATATTGGTTGGCCAGTAGCCAGGCAGGAAGTATAGGTGGGACAACCAGACTAGGAGAATTCTGGGAAGAGGAAAGGCAGACACACAGTCACCAGCCAGACACAGAGGAAGCAAGATGAGAATGCCTTACTGAGAAAGGGTACCAAACCATGTGGCTAAACATAGACAAGAATTCTGGGTTAATTTAAGTTGTAAGAGCTAGTTATTAATAAGCCTGAGCTAATAGGCCAAACAGTTTATAATTAGTATAAGCCTTTATGTGTTTCTTTGGGACCGAACGGCTTCGGTACCAGGTGGGGCAGAAACTTCCATCTACAGTTAGAGGCCAGACTGTGCTTCACCAAACACTATTTAGGGAAAAAGAAATCAACCTGAAGCTCTTGGTGGTGTTGCCAGACATGCAGTAGAGGTACTGATATGTTCTATATTCACAGACCCAAACAAGCAGAATCAAGTAATACTTAGAAGAAAGTCCCATTTCTAGAGATCAGAACCCTTGTTCTGAAGTCTCTCTCTACAGGTACATTAACCGTAGAGCTTGGCTGCATGCTTGGGTCTGCTTTGAAAATGCTTTTGAGAGACGTATCATCCCCCAGTGGCTTCCATGCCTAGAGCACACTTGCAGATCTCAGAGTCTATTGTGTCAATAATCTGCATATTTAAGAGTCCCCACATGCTCATTGAGACGATGGATGGAGCTGGTGCAGTCTACTGGGTCAAAAATCGGCTTCAAATAGTCTAAACACACAGTTGGTTGAGTAAATAACTGCATTTTCCAAAAGCCCCTAAATATATAATAACATGATGGATCACATTAGTCCCCGAAGTTGCAGCCTCACTACCGCCGATCAGGAAAATGACGCATGCCTTAACAAGCCACTTACAAATGAGCTCATCTTCCCCAGACGAGGGTGCAGCTCTACCTCAGCTCCATTTGTCGTATGTATGGGAAGGACCCTCCTCCCGTGGAAGCATCTGCCTCTGCTCAATATAATCTTGTCCTAATAAACTGAGCTACAGACCATGACTCAGCGTGGGGAGGAGAGACCAGAGAACTGTGTGGTTCTCAGTTTGGTTTAGAGGTTTCCGGCACTGCTCAGTGGGTGGCATGCAGACACATGGGTAAACTGTTCTTTTGAAACCAGCTAGAAGTCTCGATTTTGAGACACCCACCTGACCCTGTATTGCTATGAGGATGACTTAGATCATGTGACTTCATTAGAGCCCTGTTTGTTTTGTGGACCACATTCTAATAGTGCTGCCTACTCAGTGCCTTAAATGTTTTATCTTTTGGATCCTCCCAACACTCCGGAGAGAGCAAGGCATCATTGGTTCTAGATTCAAGGGTGAGAAATCCTAGTCTTCCAGAAGTTAAATTTCCCATGACCACAGACCCAGAACTGGGTAGTTCAGCTTTGAAGAGAGCTATGGCATCCAGAGCCAATGTTCTGCCCAGCTGTGCATGGAGCCAGCTTTTCAGTGTTCCTTCCCACTGTGCCATGCTCTGTGATGTTTTGTAACACAGAGGCAGGTGAGTGTGACTCTGTGCACTGTGGGGGCAGGTGAGTGTGACTCTGTGCACTGTGGGGGCAGGTGAGTGTGACTCTGTGCACTGTGGGGGCAGNTGAGTGTGACTCTGTGCACTGTGGGGGCAGATGAGTGTGACTCTGTGCACTGTGGAGGCAGGTGAGTGTGACTCTGTGCACTGTGGGGCAGGTGAGTGTGACTCCATGCACTGTGGATCCAGGTGAGTGTGACTCTGTGCACTGTGGGGGCTGGTGAGTGTGACTCTGTGCACTGTGGGGGCAGATGAGTGTGACTCTG
>LOJH01000163.1:64234-75463 GCA_001685095.1 Ellobius talpinus | reverse complement strand
GCTGCATGGGCATGATGTCTGGGCATAGACATGGCGAGGTACGAGTACAGATGAACTCTAGTCAGTTCTGCCCAGGGCATATGGGTTGGCAAGAGGAAGCTGAACTGCTCAGTGTGACATGCTCAGGCCCAGTGTGTGCTCTGGAAGACAGAAGGTTTGTCCTGTGGGGCCACTGTTGTACTAGGTGCTCTCTGGAACATGGAGCCTGTCACACTGAAGGCCCCACCTGTCCTTCCTCTTCCTCCTCTCACTGTGGAGTGATGGAGGCTACTGAATTCCCTGCAGCAGGAGCCTGAAGAGAGGCCACACTGAGAAAGCCTCATTGGGAATGGGGCTCTGTTTATTCACCCTAGGCCTTTGGCTCAGTAGCCTGGAAATTGCTAAAGTTGCCCGCGATTTCTGGCATCCATGTCCTGCTGGAGGCACTCAGGACTCTCTGGGCTGTCAAGGCCTGGCTTTTGATTTCTAGCACATGGTTCTGAAGTGAAACTGAGCCCCTCTTTCCATCCACGACATTTCCAATGCCAGCACTCAGAGAACAGTGAGTCAAGGCCCAGGGGCTCCAAGGCGGTTGGCAAGCAGTCCTCACACTGTAGCTAAAGTTGGATGTCCTGTGCACTTGTCCTCAGCTGTGGTGACCATCTACTGTCCTGTCTGCACACCCGCCTGACACAGTCACTCCTCCAGAGCTCTGTGAGGCGGGATGGCAGGATGTCCACCTTGCTCACTGAGTCCTCCAGTCTAGATACCTGTCCCCATCTTGGAAGGGCACATTTGGCAATCCCCACCGTCCACTGTCCAGCTCTCATAGGGCCGGCAGCTCTGTGTGTTTATTCATCTCCCTGGCCTAGAGCTCGGTTTATCACTTTTCATGGGGGGTTCCTTTCCATGCTCTCATGACCTCATCTGTGTTCACACGTGGGAATGGGAAGAGCTGTTCGTGTGTCCTAGGGTGTCTGTCAAGTCTCAGAGGTGCCTCTGTCAACCCATCACAGCCATATCTTACCTGGGGACAGGCCATGATGAGGGCTGCCAGCTCTGTTACTGTCTGGCTTACTGAGGTACAAGGATAGTTTCCCAGTAAGAGACAGACAAGTTGGCCTTGTACAGAAGGCCTGACTCCCAAGGCCGGAAGCATACACTATGGTCCATTCCCACTCAGTACAGTTACCAGAAATTTCTTCCCCAACAGTCACTCACCCTTTCAGCATCTTCTGACATCTCCTTCCCCTCTTTTCTTGGGCTCACTTTGGGGGGAAAATGTCTTTCCCTGAAGGAAGGCCAGTGAGCCTCCCCCCGTCAGGAGTGCCGCTCCAGGTTGGCCCTCGTTCCTGGCAGTGCATCAGCCGACAACGGTATCGCAGCTTCATCTGCCACTCAGCAGCCTCTGCTCAGACGTGTCTAATGAAGGGATCTGGGCAGGTGAAGCAATCTTCTTTCCCAGAGTGAACCTCTCCTGCCCCCACACACTCAACCTCTCCGTCTGCACCCCACCAAAGTGGGGCTCCCTGTAATTCCGCTGCATACTTCTCTACTGAGAGGCCAAAGGCTGGATTGTGGAGTCTGGCAGGGGGTTGCCGTCAACAGCTGGCCCATTGCTGCCATGCTCCTGCTGCAGGCACTCTGAAGGAGGCCAGGAGCCCTCTACGGAATGTCTGTCTAAATGACATACTTTGTTCCAGCCTTTGAGCTCGCCAACTTCTCTTCCACCTCCTGAAAAGATTGTTTTTCCAGTGTGTGACCCCAACATGAAAGCCATGGAGGGTGCCTATCTTTGGTTCCCACGCTGGCTGGCTGCTGGCTCTCACTGGTTGACTCAGATGAGCTGTGGCAAGGGCCAAAGAAAGATCTGAAGGAAACCTGGGGTGGAAGGAAGCCTGGATGTCGAGAGCATCTCATTTGCTAACTTTTGGAAATGTATGTGCTCTTCAGCTTTTGCAAGGGTCTCTATCATTTGGTACCAGACAAGCAGACACTTGCTCTACCCTTGGCATCCAGGACCTCAAGCCCACTCTAAGTTCAGCATGTACTTGTCAGTGGCCCCACAGAGTCACTGTGGGGGTGCAGAGGAGGAGAGGTCAGCCTAGCCCTTTGACGGTGAGCCCAATAGCCCTACAGCCCCTACCGTGGAGGTCTCTCACATCTCTCCTCCTCCAAAGACAAGTCTATGTCGCCAAAAGGTCACTGGAAACAGAACAATGACATCTGTTCAAAAGAGAGGATTTCTGCCTTCTTTTGGGTGTAGTAAAAATAGCTGTACATCTCTAAGGCAGCGCCCTGGGTGCCTCCTCAAGGCTTCTAGGTCTATAGAAAAACAAACAAAACTTACTGGTCTCAGGTTGTTAAGAACAAAGGACGTTCCTCCCAGTTCACCCCAGTACTAGGGTCTCCTGTTCTAGAGATGGTGACTTATTTCCTTTGCTCCCCAGAGCCCCAGTGTCTGTCTTTTGTGTACTTGGGAAGAAGTGGAGACCTTTCCCAAATGACAGGTGGGAGAGCTCCCAGGGTCAGCCATGATCTTCCCTCCTTGCCAGCCTCCCTCCTTTCTTCCCTACCATCATGAACACAGAGCATCTCTGTGGGAGGCAGGTCGCCAACGAGTGGGAAGAACTCATTGGCATCCCTGGTAGATAGCCTGAAGTGGCAGATGTGGATGCCAGTTCCTTGGCTGCTCCCTGCATGGCCTCTGCCATCCATGGCTCTGAGCCACCATGAACACAGAGATCTGTTGGGGCCTCAAATACCTGGGCATTTTACAGCACTCAGGTGTACATTGAATTGAAATGACTCTTGAGCCAACCCACCCAGGGAAGACAGGCCCTGGGGAATAAGAACTGGAAGTTTCTTAGCACACTCTGTCTACAGTACCTGCTGGAGGGCGGTGGGGTAAGCTAGGCCATGAACTTAGGGGATTTCCTCCGTGTCTGTGGGTAAAGGCAAGATGGGAAAATGCCAGTCTTCCAACCCTCAACCGTGCTCACATAAGAATGTGGCACTCTCAAGAGAACACAGCTCCCTGGCCCGTGTGCACAGGCACATCCAGAGCTGCACACACATTCAATATGTACTTGTGCTAACACACAGAATGTGTGTGTGATGAGGAGCACAGGTACACACCAATGCCCACAGTAATACCACTGCACATAACTCTCTTTCCAAGAGGCCCAGGAAGGCCTGTGCATTTTGCTGAAGCCTAGGGGAGGTGGAGTATAGCCCCCCATTGCCACCTGTAGGGCCCTAAGTTTCTTTCTTGCCAAGGAAAAAGTTCTTTATAGGGACCCTGGCCTTTGTTCAAGGAAGAGGCTGTGCTTGTGGGTGAAGAAGCCTCAGGTATTCTCAGGCACAAGGGTTAAGTCAAATCATTGATGTTAGGTGGCATAAGCTATCAATGAATAGCCAGCATCATTCTTGTAGGTACCAGGACTCATAGAGCCCTAGGGACAATGACAATGCCCCATGTGCCTCTTGCTTGGCTTGCAAATAGCATCTTTAAGCCATTAGCCCTTACTTGCTCCTGAATGCCAGTTCCCAGAAACTCATGGGTGACTGTGTATTCCTGACATTGATGGGGCCTGTGTGGGCCTCTACCCCAGACAGCACTGTCCCTGACAACTCCTTCCAATGAGTCCCACTTGCACTTAGACTATACAGACCCCATATCTAGTGGGACACAGAGTAGCCAGAGGAAGAAGAATCCAACTTTCATATTTCATTTCCAACTTAGCAAGGAGTTGAGTAGTGGACTCAGTGTAGGGAGGAGTTCCTGCTATGTACTGGCAACAACAGGAAGAAGAAACTCTTTAGAGGGTCCTGCTCAGTGCCTTGGGGCAGGTGCAGGTGCCGGTAGGCACAGCGCTGGGTCTCAAGTGCACTCAGCCTTCCTTACCCAAGGCAGACAGGAAAAGTAGCTGAGAGAAGAGCCTGGCCAAAGCCTCCATCCATGTGTAGGAAGAGAACCCTTGAGATGGGTTGTCCTGGGGTCCCCATAAGCATCTTTTTACATTCTGAGGAAGAAGTTACTGGATGCCTACTGCTGCCTCACTGTGCTTGGCTTTCCCATGGTTATTCTCTGCCCTTCCTGACCTTGGCCATCACAAAGTAGGTAGCTCTTTTTCTAGTTCTCAGCACCTTGACCCTCCGAGCTGTGAGTAGACATAGAGCATGAGGTCTGAGTGTCCAAGTTCCCATAGACGAGAATCCTCCATCCACCAAACCTGCTGGATTCTGTTCCATGCCCAGCTTGTTGCAAGTTCCTGCTGCTGTGGAGATGCATTGGCTTCATAGGTGGGAAATTCAGGTCTAAAGAACTAGGGAATCACGCTGGTCCCATGAGAGACCCTCTCCAGAGGCTGCCTCCTGGCTTTGTGCTGACAACACACTCCCTCAGTATTCAGCTGATGGGGTCTATTTGCTTCCCTTTGTCCTTCTGAATACCCCAAATGCAACCCAATAACAATGTAGATCAGATCCCCACCCTCTTTCCCAGGGTCCCCAGACAGGATGTGGCTGCCACAGAATGGGAGCATTGGGCGATTGTGTATGAAATACTTGTTCAATTATTTTCCCAACAAATTAACTCAGTTTGTCACCAAGAATGGAGTTAGCTTTATTTATTGGGTGCATATGAGTCAAAGCAAGCCAACTTTGAAACCACATGTAATATCGTACAGCAACTATTTCTAGCGTAATAAAGCTGATGGCTTGCAAAGGGACCCCAATGCTGGAGCAGAACGAACCCACTGCAGTTTCCTGGTGGAAAGTGGGGAGTGTACGCATGACTCCAAGCATACTTAAAGATAGTATCCAGCATCCAGGTATTCGTGTGCACAGCTGTCGTTGTCCAGATTGAGCCTCCATGGATGCAATGGCGCTGGTTCTCCTGGGAGGCAAGGCCCGGTTTGTCTCTCTTCCTTTCCTCTAATGTGGTTCCCCTCGAGTCCCTGTCTTTACTCATGTCCTCTTCCAGGTTCATCCTACCAATTTTCCTTTGCCCATGTTTTGGCTTCTAGTATTTTCCGACAATGCCGCTGGAATCTATCGATGTGCCAACTCTCATCTGTCTGTATGTCACTTACCACAGTCCTTCTGTCATGAGTGACACTCTTGCACCCCGAGTGTGTTCAATGGCCTGCCATCCTTGCATCCTTTCTGCACTGTATTAATTAAGATTTTAGCTGCTACACATTTCCATTCTCTTCTTTCTTTTATGTCTTGGATAGATAATGACTTAGATTATCTTTAACTGTACATATTCTGAGAGTTTCATCTCTTGATGAATGATTAGCATAGCACAGTCACAGTTATTATGTTTTGTTCTATACTCCTAACTACTTCATCTATATTATTTCATGAACTTTATTTCTGTATTCGATATACTTTTGTTTTCCTAACATCTACTGAATAGATTTTTTTCCTGCAGTTCTACCACATTGACTTATACCATGATTCTCTTGGTGATCACTCCTCGGATTCATATTTATGCATCGTCTCCAGACCTTTTTCCTGGGTTTCCCATCATCCTTTGCTGCCCTCTGAACAAGGCAGGTCACCAAGGCCACTGGCATTTCCCCTCTATTCTCTTTCAATCCAAACCTTTCCCACAGCATTGTGGGAATCACTTAGAACTCTGCACAAAATTATTGTACACACTGTTTTGCTTTGTTTTATTTTAGCCTTTGCTTTAATAAATTATTCAATCAACTACTTTTCCTACAAAAGAGACTTTTCTGTGGCAAACTTTCCAAGACCAACATGTCTAAAAAATACCTTCCTTTTGCCCTTGCCTGTAAATGTTAGTTTAGCTGGATAGAAAGGCCTAAGTTTAAGGACTGTCCTCAGTGCGAAACTGTCATAGCTTTCTGAATGCCCAGTCACCAATAAACACAGTGCCACTCTCTTGCTTATAGAAGTCAGTGCTCCCCAGCCATGACGAGATACCTGGGGCCAGGTACTTTAGACAGAAGAGAGTTTTAGCTGGCTAACAGTTCTGAAGGCTGAAAATCTGAGACTGGGACCTAATTGTTTTATTTATTTATTTATTTATTTATTTATTTATTTATTTTGCCATAAATGAGGCCCCTTTGCTGGGTCACAAGATGGTAGATGGCATTGCAAGTGGGAACCTGTGAGAGAGAGGTCACATGGCAAGACAGGGAGCCAGAGAACAGACAGGAGCCATCTTGTTCTTTTCTAACAGCCTTCTTCCATAGAAACTGGCTGGGGTTCTTGGTTGGTCCTGTCTAAGGACATTGCCACAGTGACCTCTTCCTAGGTTCCACCTCTCAAAGAATCTGCTCCCTCCACACGACCACAATCAAATACTGGTGGACATCTTCCCCTATTGGATTTGTCATGATAAATGATAGGAGAATGGTTAGATAGATGAAAGGTATGTAAGTAGGTATATAAATAGATGATAGATAGGTAGGTAAGTAGATAGATAGATGCTAGATAGATAGATGATAGATGTTAGATGATAGATGAATAGATATTAAATAGATAAGATAGATGATAGATGGGTAGATGATAGATGTTATACATTGAATATAGTATAGATAACATTGATAGATAAGTAACAGGTAGATGATATTGATAAAATTATAGGCAATAAATGTATATAACATGTACCTTACATATACTTCAATATGCATTGAATATATATTTTCCTGTAAGCTGTTTGGGAGTAAATTCTAGAGGCCATGTCCTTTGCTTGAGCATCTGTGTGTACTCTGAAAGAATATTCTTACTAAGACAGTAAATATTGACATTACATATACCGGTAACACTCATGTTTCCTAAGTGCCCCAGTATTTTAGTTCACAGTTGGGACTGTCCAGCCCACACCCGGGCCTGGGTAACCCCTGCATTGTTATACTATTGCTGTAGCCTATACCACAGCCGTGCCAGCTCTGAATGTAGCTGCAGTAAGGGTTACGGGGTCATCTGTAAGAGGCAAAGGATGGGTCTGGTGGGCAGTGTACTCAGGGTTATTTCCACGCAGCCAGTGGTTATTTGCAGGGCCCGGTCCATGATGTGGGTGGCAATTCACAGGACACGTGAAGCCATTGTGTCCACCATCTAGTTTCTCAGTGACTCATCTACTATCCTCACCAGGACATACCCTGTTCCCAGCTCGCATTTGTGTGGCCAGAATGAGAAGTTCCTCTTTCTCCTCCGACACTCAATCATCACCTCAGGCCCATTGAGGATCACTTCAATGGCTGCAGGGGAGTGGTACCAAGTTTTGTGCCTTCTCATTTTCTCATTTCTTCCTTCATCATCATCTTCTTCTTCTTCTTCATCATCATCATCATCATCTTCTTCTTCTTCATCATCATCATCATCATGTTCTTCTTCTTCTTCATCATCATCATTATAATTATAATTATTATTACCTTTTGAAAGACAGGGTATCTCTGTGTAGCCTTGGCTGTCTGTAGACCAGTCTGGTCTTGAACTCACAGAGGTCTCCTTTCTGCCTCCCAAGTGCTGGAATTAAAGGTGTGCACCACCACTGCCTGGCTGTGTCTTCTCGTTTATGAGCACTTCCTCTGCTATGAGGCAGAGACCCTCCTCTCTGTTATTTGCTTCTCCATTTCACATCAATATGAGTTTAGATCCCTGATCTAATCTGGGGGTTATGACTGTTAATTCCCCTGTTTATATAGATGCTCATCAGGGGACTTTCTGAAAGTACACCTTGTGGGTGGTGGCACCAACACAATGCCACACTGATCTCAGGAACTGTGGGTAAAAGCATGGTGCTAACTAGTAGTTCGCTCTAGGGTGTTTTGATAAAAATCTGGTCCCTCAGCGCCAGACAGGACCCTGGTTCCACCTGCTTCTCCAGTGTGCATCTCTGTCAGTGCCTTCATTGACCTGGCCCATCAGTCAGAGGCTGAGTAGGCTTGACTAGTCATGTTATCCTTTGGCTCCTCCATCTGAGTCAGCACCATCTCCAGGATGCTCAATAGCCCTTGATCTTCACCTCCCAGGAGAGCACCAGACACCTCAGTCAGGGACCACCATCCTATCTAATTCAACATGAAGGAGGGATCCAATGTCCCACCTGCCCTTACCCACACTCCCAGGCACCACAGAAGGAGCCCAGCTATCTGGAAAGACGTTTGGCAGAACATAATAGGAATCGTGAAATTGTTTGTTCCGTTTGACCTCATGGTGATATTTCTGGGAAATCACTTTAAAAGAAAATTCCCAAAATGAACAAAGGCCTATGCACGAAGAGGTTTATTGCAGTATTATGCAACTCATAAAGTAAACTGGATGCCGCTGGTTAGCAGGGGAATGCTGAGCAGTTCAGGCACACCACACCCAGTGCTAGGAGTCCTACATTGCCTCCCAGATAACACTGGAGATTACAAAGCAAAGTGAAGAACATTGTGATGTGTTATCAGTCAGGAAAATGAGAGAGTGGAGCTTGCATCCACTGTGAATAGAGCTATGGGAAAGGGGACAGAGTTTGTTTTCCTGAGTGGCTGCAGTTGGCATTTCACTGGGAGGGAGATGCCTTTCTTGGCTGAGGGGTTCTGGTCTGAGGAAGCAGAGGCTCTGATGTGGGAACCTCTCCTGACAGCGCTAACTGCCATGGAGGGAGAATCACACAGCATCAGTCTGGGAAGAGCTGCTCCTTGGAGGGCTGGCACATCTGACCTCAGTGGGTGGAGAGCATTCCCAGTGTAGGGACCCTGGTACAGGGTATGAGATGGGGTTGAGAAGCCTGAGCCAGTCCAGGGAACTGAGTGTTCTCTCGTCATCCCTCGTAACAGCATCTCATGGGAAAGGTAGATGGTCATTTACCTTCTCCTCAATCAGTGTTCCTAGGGACATCAAACAGCCTGGCGAAAAATGACAACCATGGTGCTTCAACTAAGTGTGCCAAGGGTACATCTTGCTCACTGGTTCTTATTCTCAGCTCTTCTTACTCCAGGGTTGGATTCATACTGAAGCTGTTTTCAGTGCCTTGTGTTTCCAGGAGCAGCCAGGAGCACACCACTGCCTAGAAAGACAGCGAGATTTAGAGAACAGCCTGTCTGTCTAACTACAGGCACAATACAGGTTCCCCACAGCGTGAAGGACCAATCACAGGTGGAATATGAGAGAGAATAAAACTGAATTCAAGTGAAGAAAACAGCTGAGTGGCCTATGTGACCTCACAAGCCATGTGTCAATGTCATAAGCTTGGCCTGAGCATGGGGTCAGGTCCAGGCCAGAGGCAGGGACAGGGAGGGAGGATGAGAAGCTGGTGCAGGAGAATTGTCTGTATTCTTTCAATCATGTTTTAAATAAATGCTGATNGAAAAAGGTACTGAGCCACATGGCTAACATAGATAAGAACAATGGGTTAATATAAGTTACAAGAACTAATAAGTAGCCTGAGCAAATGGGCCAATTAGCATTATAATTTATAGAGATCTCTGTGTGATTTTCTTTGGGGCTTGCTGGCTGTGGGGTCCCGGGCGGGACAGAGAACCCCAACAAGCAGGTCCTGCTCATGTTACAAGAAGCCTCAGGCCTGTCCAGTCTCTGAAGGATAAACAAAACCCCCTGCCCTCCTCCAATGGAGAGTCCAATCCAAAGTCTCCAGCCTTGTGAGCAGCTGAATGGATGCCTGTGTGTTTGACAATGTCAAGCTGCTTGGCTGGCATCCAAGCTGTGCTAGCCCAGTCACTTGGGGTTTCCAACAGAGGCAAACCCTGGTGGTTCTATAGTGATGTCCCTACCCCAGGGGTCATGAGATAGCCCCCGAGGGAAGAAAGTCCATGGAGGGTCACTGTAAGTTCAAGTTGGAATGACTCTGTGGGACTAAAGAAAGCAAGAGATGATCAGGGAGAAATATTACGGCCTCTGGCTGCCTTCATGGCTATCTGCATGGACGTGTAGAAGTCTCTCTCTTTTTCACTTGATAAAAATGACAGCCAGGGGCTGGGAGGAGGCTCAGTGGGCAAAGTGGCTCTTGAGCCAGCAAACCAGGAGTACTCGGTAGCGAACAAGAGTCCCTGTGTCAACATGGAAGGCCAGGACCAATATCTAAGGTTGTCTTCTAACCTCCACATACATACAAATACACATTCACAGAGATCATACATGCAAAAGAATTAAAAAAAATATTGACAACATGGTGTTTTCCCAGGAGGAATTCTGATGTCAGAAATTTTTTTTAAAAAACATAAGTATTCTTTTCCCTTAGCAGAAAAAAATTAATATGGCTTTAAGGATAACATTTGGAAAGAAGCAGGTGGGTGTGAGTGAAGTGGGGGTGAGCTGGGGGAAGGGGTGGGGTCCCTGGGCTCTGCCATTCAGTGCTACAGTCAGTACTACAAAGCAAGTCATCTGAACTCTCCACCCTTAGCTTTTCCTCCTGGGAAACGGAACCAATTGAGACAGCAAGGGCCCCACGGGGGTTCGGCTATCCCGTGGTGATATTAACTGGCTGCAGCTTGTCCTCCGTCTCCCAGCTATAAAGTCCAGATCTGATGTTCCCAGTCATTTAATGTGATCAGTGTGGCTGGAGCGTTTGCCAGCCTGTGGAGCCTGCAAGGGTCTGCGCTGATTCCCTTTGCTCATAGGGGATGCATGACTTGGGATCTGAACCAGATCATAGATCTGGCATCTGCTGACAATTAAGGGATAGGGGCAGGGTGGGGTGGGAAGTCTCTGTGGAGTTCCCAGAGACCCATGGATTAGATCTGAGTAGCAGATAATAGGTCAGCAAGGGATGGAATAAACCTCCCCCGCTCAGAGTGGTGACCTGAAATGACTTGTCCAGGGCTGACTGGGTAGCAGCTTCAAGGGGGGAGGGTAGTGTAGTGAGAGAGGCCCCATGAAAGAACTCTGTTAGAGTGACCTGGGCCATGGGCATGGTTCTGCCACAGATGGAGCATCCAGAGCTTTCTGGGATGCCAGGGATGGGCTGGCAAGTGCTTGGCAGACAGATAGGGAGGGTAGAACCACACAGAAGGTTGCCTTGGGTGTGAAGAGATCCGTAGGAAAGGACCATCAGTTTTCCCCTAGCTGGGCACACCTTCTCATTTGTTGAGAGGCCTAGATTCAGGAATGGCTACGAGGGGAGCTTTGGGGAAGCCTGTGGCCATCGTGGCACCCTGACTATCTAGCATAGGCCCTGCTGTATCAGGGACCATCCAGCCTCCATCCCAACACCCTCCACCACACACACACACACACACACACACACACACACACACACACACA
>LOJH01000163.1:42708-59449 GCA_001685095.1 Ellobius talpinus | reverse complement strand
ACACACACACACACACACACACACACACACACACACACACAAAGAAAGAAAAATAAAAGATTCAAGGATGCCCCAGATGGGTGCTAGGAACTGAACTTGGGTCCTCTGTAGGAACAGAGAACATGCTCAACCACTGACTCATCTCTCAAGTTCCAACCTGAATACTTTAAACAAAATGATTCTTTGGTAATTCTTTTCAGCCAGAATTAAAACTGTGATTATTTAATACACCCTCAACTTTCCATATGAACCATGCGTTTCTGCAAATCTGGAGCCTGCGATGCTGTAGGCATGTCTTCATGGTGCTCTTGGGGGCCTTGCATGGGAATTGTCAATGGTGATTGTAAATCATGTGATCAGGGAGGGGGCTTCATCCCCAAAGATTGCAGTGTCCTTGCTCGTAGGCTCCAAGTCGCTCTTAAAATGATGGAGCACCGCAAAGCTTCTCTTTCAAGTGGCTCTACCCATCAGCACTATCACGCCAGAAACTAAGACCGAGCATCTGAAGCATCGACTCACTAAAATAGCAAGAACCTGTCATGTGTTTACACAAGTCACGCTGATGAAAACCAGCCCTGCTTTCCAGTTCGGAATTCAGTGAAAATAGTGGTACTGCCGTACTGTTTGCACGCTCCCTCCCCTGACTGCATGGGTGGCAGCAGGGTTCTCCATTGTCTCTCCAGCCATCGCTTGAATATGTTGTTTTGGCTGAGACATGAAGAAAACAAGACAGATCTGTTGGAAGGAAAATTTTAGCAATTTTTCCTGTAATTGTGGGTATTATTCTTTGACAGTGCACCAAATTTTGCTTTGCATTTTCTTTTCTTCTCCTTTCCTTTTGGTTTTTCTTGGGTTAAGAACAAATAACATGAGATCTCTATCCTTCAGCAGTGTGTGTGTGTGTGTGTGTGTATGTGTGTGTTATATACACACATATTTGTTCCTGCTCAGCTGTTATCTCTGATTCATTCCCTCCATACAGGGTCTCTCACTAAATCTGGATCTTATTTTTTTCCGCGAGGCTGGCAGACAGACAGCAAACCCTATATATTTCAGGCACATGTGACCATGTCCCCAGCTTTTGACGTGGGTGCTGAGGACTGAAACTCGGGTACTCTGCTCATGCAGCAAACACTCTTACCTGCTGATCTATTTCCTTGGCTCTTTCTCGGCAGACTCTTATGTATGCGATCCACATACTAACTGTAGATGCGACCTTTCAGAGTATGACCTACACTGACCCAACACGAGCAGCCCCTTCGCCCTCTTCCTGTGGCAGTTGCCTCACTGTTCCTCCTTGATTCACTCATCCCTTGCTGGAAAATAAAGCTGTCTCCACACCCCGGTTAATGTGCCTAGCACTTCAGTGGACACAGGAGTGCTGGTGACACCTCGAGAGACCCCTCTAAAGTCTTTTGGACATATACTTTCAAGTGAAGTGTCTGGATCACATGATCGCTTTATTTTCTGTGCTTAAAGGTCCTCTGTGTTACCTTCCAAAGCTGCATAATTTGCATCTGAGTCAGCAGGGTTCAGGCTCCCCACTCTCAGCTCTTGTCTCTTAAAGCTGATAATGGCCTGGCCGTGACAGGAGGGAAGGAATGTGCCCTTATGGTTTGGTTGTGCATTTATTTCCCCATCAGGACTTCTAGCACTTTTTAAATTACCTGCTCTTCATTCTGGAGTCTTCTTTGAAGAAAGGTCTATCCAGATCTCTTGTCCACTATTTAGTTGAACTGTTGGGGTTTTGCTTGAGATAAATTGCAGAGTCCCTACATTTTTTTCAGCCTCTCCTCAGGTTTCAAATATTCTTTTCCACTCTGTAGCTCTCATCTCTTTCTGGCTGATTGCTATGCAGAGCGTTCTAGCTAGCGTCATGTAGGCTCTCTAGTGTGTTTGGAGTGAGGCCCCTAGGTCCATTTCTAAGACCACGGCTGTGAAGATCCTAGTGTTTTTCCTCTTGGGCCTTTGCAGTGTTGGAACTCATGAGTAAGAGTCCAGCAACAAATCTACACATAAAGGGTTAATGAATACTCAACAAAGTTGCTAAGAACACATGATGGAGAAGGACTGGTCACATCACAAACTGAATGAGAAACTGGAATCCATATATTCAAGAGAGAAATTACCCTTCTTATCCCATACACAAAACTTATCTTTTCTTTTTTTTAAAAAAAGAAAATGATGTATTTATTATTTTTCTGTCTGTATTTGTGAGTGTATGAAGGACATCAGGTGTCCATTTCTATAACCTTCTCTTTTTCCTTTGAGGCAAGATTTCTCCCTTAACCTGGGGCTAGGCTAATTGCCAGCCAATCCCAGGGGTCCTCTTGTCTCCACCCACCTTGGAACTGGTATTAATGTCAGGTGTATGACACCTGGCTTATTACATGGTTGATGGAATCCAAACCCAGGTCCTCATGAAGCAGAGTAAGTAGCCTACACTGCCAAGCAAGGTTCTGAATAAGCTTCCTAGCCATTGTTCCAGCAGTTTCTTTAGGGTAAGTCTCAATGTGTAGTTCATACTCAGACCAGGAGCATCTCTGTGCCATCAGGACACAACAGCCTAGCCTTTACTCTGAGTGGGTCCCCTCCTATGACATGTTGGTTATTGGAAAGTAACAGGTCGTTGGAGTTTCAAAGGTGGGTGCTACTCCGTACCAAACATCAAAACATCTCCTCCACAAATATCACTACCCACCACATCTGCCAAACCATTACAAAATGGGAAGTCATGAAAGATTTGGGTGTTGGCCCACGTTTTTCCAAAATTCTAATTTTCATTTTAAAGGTCATCATTGTTCAGTGACAGCCAGTCCTGTCAATGGGTCTTCTTGGGATGGCTGTTTTTATTTCCTCCCTCCATACGATAATGTCAGTAAATAGTCCAAAGGAGTCTGTAAGTTGTTCTTGTGAGCAGTGATAGCTTTTGTTCCCCAGAAATGGACTGGCTCTGCTGTGACTTTGGTCACACAGACTTTCCTCTGGGTGACTGTTGTAATTGTTTTCTTGTTACCATAACCAAATGCTTGACAAGAAGGGAGTTAAGGGAGTGTGGTAGTTTGAATCTAACTGGTCCCCATAACCTCATAGGAAGTAGTGGCACTATTAGGAGGCGTGGCTTTGTTGGAGTGGGCAGGGCCTTGTTGGAGGAAGTACATTACTGTGGGGGCAGGCTTTGAGATTTCCTATGCTCAGGATACCGCCCAGTGTATCAGTCACCTTTCTTTATGACTTCAGCTACCTTTCCGGCGCCATGTCTGCCTGCATGCCACCATGCTCCCCGTCCTCTGAAACTGTAAGGGGTCCACCCCAGTTAAGTGTTTCATTTCTCAGCATTGCTGTGGTTGTGGTGTCTCTTAGATATAGAAACCCTAACCAGGACAGGGAGTTGGCTCACGGTTCGAGGAGGTCACAGGCCATCATGAGAGGGAAGTCATGGCAACAGGAGACTGAAGCTGCTGGTCACATTCTAACCATAGGAGAGAGATTCTGGGGTTCAGTTCACTTTATTCTTTTTTTTCCAGTCTCGGATCCTGGCTGGGAGGATGGTGATGCCCACATTCAGGGTAGGTCTTCTCACCCAATTATCTATCCTAATCTAGAAACTCCCTCACAGACACACCCAGAAATGGGTTGCCATGGTGATTATAGATCCAGGCAGGTTGACAATGAAGATTAATCATGATCACCATTATCTTCCACTTTGGAAAAACATTTTTTTCCATGTCTACTTTGCAAGAGCAGTAAAGAGACACATAGCATGAGCATAAAGGATGAACACTGTCTCTAGTCCACCCAGGGCATCCTCAGGTGGACCATTTCCTCATGTTTTCCCTTAGGAGTGCTCCAGGCAGTGAGGCATACAATGGTTACTATCACAGAAAGATGCTAACCCGGAGGACATTGTAGGCTGTTTGGCTCCTTTATTGAAAATGTCAACAGAGAGAGAAATGAAAATGGCCTCTTAGCATCATGAAAATGGACTTGACCTCACATTTGAGCTTGAAGGTCTTTGGGACTCCAGAGGCATGGATCACACATCGAAAACACTGCTTCACCCCAAAGATCAAATTCCTCCATTTTTTAAAATTCTCAAGTGTCTAACATTGCTAACATAAAACACACTTAAGGGAAGCTTGTGACATGCTACCCAAAAAAGATCACACATCAAATGACAGAAGTTAAAAATAGTGATTTTCACATTAACAATAGTCTTATCATTTATGTACTTCTCTGAACAAAATTTCAAAAGCATTTGAAGTAAGAGTTATATGATATTTTAGACAAGTGTGTATTGCTCTCTGTTGTGGCAAAGTATCAAATAGCATCAGCTTAAGGAAAGAATGATTTATTTTGGCTCTCAGTATCAGAGGGTTCTATGGCAGGAGACCAGGAAGCCTAGAACCAGGCACAACTCTAATCTTTCAAAGGCCACCTCTAGTGACCTACTCTGGCAGCTAGGCACCAGCTCCATGGCCTTCAAAACAGTGCCAGAAGCTGGGGACTAAGTCTTCAAAACATGAGCCTGTGGGGAACATTCCAGATTCAACAATAACAATATGAAACCCGTAGTATGTAGTGGTGAACCAAATAAACAGCTTAAGTATTGCAAAATTGAGCCTGTGGCTAAAGGTGTGCTTGTATCCACTTCTGTCCTCTTCTATGTCATATTCTGAATATGTTGCTTGCTCTCATCCCAAGAATCTATCCCTAAACAAAATGCAATGATTTTAGGGGAAAAAAAATGTTCCAGTACAAGTAATGTTCTAAGCTTTTCTCAGATGCCAGGCGTGCACTGCCATAGTGCTGGGTACTTGCTTCAAATTCACTGGCTGTTAGCAATTTGCTTTCCAAACTGGTCAGGTCCTATGCCCACCAGCAGCATGTAAAGCTCCTCTCGACATGTGTGGAGGAACATGAGATGAAGGGACTTTTACACTCATTGCTGTTATGACTACAAAGAGGATTTTTTTTCTAATTTCATTTTTGTCTCTCTAATCATCAGTGGTGTGTATTATATTCCCAAGTTTGTGTGTTGGTGAAGATTTTTCTTCCATAAGTTGGCTTGGCAAATCTTTCAACGCAAGTGTTTGATAATTTCTGTTTGGTACTTATGGTTTATTAGTATTTTAGTATCTGTGGTTTATTAGCATTTTAGGGAACTAGTATTTTAGGGAACCCTTAATGTATGTTAGATTTTGACCCTACCATATTGTGGGACACAATGTCTGTGAGCTAGTGGCTTTAAGAATTTGCTGTCATGTTCCTGATTCCCAAACTGGCCATTCTTGTCATGACTCATGCTCTTTAGGACTCCTTTTGTCGGGACCACCAACTCACAAATAACCACATAGAGACTTAAGATTCATTACAAATGCTCAGCCGACAGCTTGGGCTTGTTTTTAGCTACCTCTTATAGCTAAATGAGCCCATTTCTATTAATCTATGTGCTGTCCTGGGGCTTATTTGCCATGTGTTTGTACTTCCCATCCTGCTTGCTCTGCATCTCACATTGTCTCCTCTGACTCTGCCCTTCTTCTTCCCAGCATTCTCTCTGCCCTGAAAATTCTGCCCAGCCATCAGCCAATCAGCTTTCTATTGACAATAAGAACAACACATCTTCATAGTGTCCAGAAGGATTATTCCATAGCAGTCATCAAGTAGGGACTTATTTTTAAAGACAGAATGGCTAGATTGGAAGTAAATCTCCCAGCGTTATTTATTTAATTCTGTGGCCTGAGGCAGCAGTCTGTCCTACATCAGTTCCCAGGGTTTTGGAGATCGCTTCCCCACAGTGGGTGAATCTGCTGCTCCCTGGTGAGGTTTGGTGAGCTCTGAGGTCGGGCTGCTGAGCAGATGTGCTCTGGCTTCAGGCATCCTCCTGGATCCTTACATCTGCTGTGAAATCCCACCTGCGCTTGGGTGTTTGCTTGCTTGAATCTTCAGTTCTGCTGGGTTCATTTTTGTTCTGTTTTGTTCTGTTTGCTGAGACAAGTTTCACAGACTGGCCTCAGACTCACAGAAATTCTCCTGCCTCCACATCCCGAGAGCTGGGATGACAGATGCCAGCCACCACCCTCAGCTTCTCCCAGGTCTTGCTTTGTGTGTTTATGTCTGTTGCACCCTCTCATTGAACTAACCCTTCTGTCATTGTGTGATGTCCTTCTGCATGTGGGGTAACTCCCTGCTCTGGAGTCTCCTTCCTCTGACACCCAGCTGTCTTATGATTAGAGTTTATGAAGTCTATCTTTCTAGAACCTTCTATCTGACCTCTCTGTGTCTTTGTATGCCTTGTAGATGGCCTAGTGATGCATGGTTTCCCCCATTTTTTGCTTAGGTCATTTATGTTTCTCATTCCCACAACGATTACATTCGTTTCTATTTATACTTAGCCCCCTAATACATTTTGTTGCTTTTTACGGTAAACAATCGATTATCTTTTAGGAATTTTAAAAGAGAAATATCATATATTCCACTGTGGAGTGCTCCACCACAAATAACCTGTTGCTCACTTTCTCAAGTGGACCCTAGCATGGGCACCAGCACTTTAGTGTCCCCCCCAGTGCTCTGTGCAGTCTGGCTCTCACAGCCCTCATGGTGGCATCAGTCAACACAGGAGGTTTTCCTCTTTACAGGAGAGGGAGTTGGGGTCAGGGTGACTACAGGAATTGCCTAGTCTCAGAGGCAGACCCAAGACTAGAATCTGGGTCTGGTTGTTTGTTGGTCCCTGCCACCAATACGTAGCAAGGCCCAAAGATGGGGACAGACAGAAAACATGCACAGCTATCCCAGGCTGAAATCACTTCACAATTGGTCTACTGGGGACGAGGGATGAGGCTTCTGTGCTCAGGGAGCCATGTGAGGGAGCAGTTGGCTAGGAAAACGCAACCAGCATGGCAAAGGCAGTCAGGAGGAAAAGTCAGCCATTATCCAGACCAAGGAGGAGGCAAGGAGAGAATGTTAGACTACAAGCTAGTTTACCCACAGAACACGTGGCCCCCAGTGCAGAGGTCCTAGGGGCAGAAGGGAAACAAAAGGCCCAGACAAGAGTGGGTGAAAAGAGAGTAGGCTAAGGAGATCTCACTGTCCTGGGCTGGAACAGCCTCCTGACCGTGATGGCCTCTGAGCAGGCTCCTTTCCTCAGATTGCCTCCAGGCCCATGGCTATCGTCTTCAAGCTGCCGCAGAGCTGTCCTGAGAACCCAGGTCAGGTATATGCTGACTCACTGGCCCCGTGTCCTGATCAATTTCTTCCCAGTTCTGCACCTTGACTTCTTGCTCTCCCACAGGATCCTGGCTCCCTCCAGAGAGATGCTGGTTAGTCTCTCCATCTCAGAGAATCCCCTGCCCTGACCCCAAGGCTGAACACAGAAAACACAGGCAGAAACAAAGGACAGCTTGCTCAGGTGTGAATTGTGCCAGTTCCAGGCTCCTTCACCCTTCTGCTGTTAGTTATTCTCCTCTGCGTCCACTTGCTGACCAAGATGAGATCCTCTCAGAACCTGGACTTAAAAGCACTGATAGACTCAATGAGGTTACCTATGTTAGAGATTATAAAAAGCAAATAATAAACAAAGCCAAAAGCGCTTCCAGGAGGTGATGTCACATTTGTGCTTGATCTAAGAATGGCCCAGACACCCTGCCAGACCACAGCCTTGCATCGGCCAGTGCAACCTTGCTCAGAAAATACTTTTGCAAGGGCATCTACCTAGCCATGGCCTGCCTGAGCTGGGATAGGTGTCACCTTGTTATTGATCCTTGAACAGTCCTGTTACGAGTCTCATTGAAAAGGATGGCTCTTTCCAAACGGCCTCTGTGAGTGCTGCCCCCCTCCCTTTTGCCTTTAGAGATGTCTGCTTATCTCTACACCCTTGAATCTGCAGGACATTCCCTGTATCTGAGAATCTGTTTGCTACTTGGGGTGACGGGAATGGAGAGGGGCCGGAGCAGGTAGCACCCTAAGGCTTTTTCAAGTCTCACTCCACACGTGGAGTCCATCAGCAGCATGGGGGATGTTTTCAGGCATCAAGAGTGGGAAATCTGAGGGTTTCACCAAGACTTCCAGCCAGCTACGCCCCCATATCGCTGGAGACTGCTGTCATTTAAGTGAGTTTTTACTGAAGCCTGGATTGAATTTATTCTCTGATGGTATGCAGGGTAAGAACTAGCAAAATCGTACACATGGCCCGTGGATGTACTTCCCAGACTCATTCATGTCAGGGAGACAGACACGGAAGTACTCCATGTGACCAGGAGATAGTAACCAGGATAACACCAATAGGAAGGTCCCAAGCTCAGGGGAGGGTTGGGGCTTTAGGTAATTCTGGCTGTAGAGTGGGCCTTCTATCAGAGAGCAGGGCCCTCATGTGGGGTCAGAGTGTGAATGGGGCTGAAGAGCAAGCCCCTCTTTGCTACTGATCAAAATAAAAAGGACTTAACCTTGGGACTAACCTAAGGAAAGGGAGCCATGGTTGCTGAAAGGCCATGGAGAAGCAGCACAGGGGTCAGGGCTTAAGGGAAAGTCTCCACCTTTCCTAGCTGTCACCCATTCCTGGCCTTGGTGGCACCACCCAGCCTTGCTCTCTACCAGAGCTTCTCATGAGTGCAACTCACGTCCATCCATTGATTTATCTCCAGTGCAGTGTATTCCCCTAAACCTTGTCCCCTATCCTCATGGTGGCCCTGTCCTCTTCTGCCCTTGGCTCAGTGTCCTTGGCCCAGGCTGTTCTAACCCCTCTTGGTTTCCTTTGCTCAGCCGCAGCGACTGAGCCCATGAGCCTGTCTGATTGCCCCTCTCATTTGCACTTTGAACATCGTCAGGTTGTTTTCCTGAGAACTGTAGCTGCCGTCCACTTCCTGCAAGAAACAGCTGGCCCTTTGGAGCAGCGTCATAAGATACCCACCCTATCATGGATGCCAAGTGTTGGGCAACATAGCCTTTGGCTCTCGGTTCTCTTGCCTTTCCTCTATGGCCCACACAGAACCTTGTGAGGCTGTCTTCTTGCTTCTTGGACTCACTTTTCACTTCCCACTCCAGCTCATCAAATATGAGCCTCTCATCTCTCTTACCTCTGCCCGGCCAGAGAGCTCCGTGGTGGATGCTGGGAATGGCTTCTTGGTCCTGGGTCACCGCCATGCACAACAGTCAGTTGGCAAGGAACAGGAGCTGCTCCCGTGATGGATAGGCTAGAGACCATGGTGGGGAGAGAATGGAGAGGAGGGCGAGAGTGTGTCAGGGCAGACACTAAATCTGTCACCAGTCTGCTGGTGTGAGGGCCCAGCCCTGGTACTGGGAGACAAAATAGGACTCTGTGGCCACAACATCTTCATGGCGTCTCCAGTTCTGAAGGCATGGGGTGACAGCTGGGGCCGCTGACCTCACTCGGTAAATTGAGCTCTGCTGTAATCCATCTGCCTACCCAACATGCCAGCACCAGCTCATATAGCTGCCAAGCTTGGTGGGGGATATGGGCACATTCTATTGTTTCTCCCATTTCCCCCGCCCCCCTGGGGGCACACTGTGGGCACGAAGCTAAGCTACATCTCAACCGGGCCAGTGTGTTCCAGCAATACCTGGCTGCTCAGTGCCTCCACTTCCCGCGTAGCCTTCTGCTCTCCAGCTCCCATTTCTAAAGACAGCCCGGGATTTGGGGGTCACACACCACTCCTCACTTACAAGGGCTGCAGCAATCCAACCCAATTCTCTTAGGGAAATATCTTGATGACTCTGAAGGCCAACTTACTTCCACCTGCAAAGAAATCAATGGACTCTACGCCAACCCGCCTCTCCAGTTCCTAAGATGTCTGGATTCCCCCTTGCTCTCTCCTTCTTGTCCCCATAGTGCTAAGGCAATCGCAGAGGCTGGTGAGAAGAGCCACTCACCTCTGCACAGCCAGCCTCGAGCCCACAGCAGACTTGTCCACATTCCCGCTCCATCTGTGGGCTGGAGGGCTTTCGGGGAAGGCTCCACCCACGCCTGACCACCCTGCACCACCTGGCTCTTACAGAACTTGTGATTCTGGGGTCAGGGTTCAGCCTGTAGCTGGGGGTTGAGGATTTGGGGTACAGCTGGGAGGTGCGAGCAGGGGGTGTAGATGGGAATTGAAACTGAAGACGTCACGGTGTCCCCGTGGTGCAAGCTTTAGGGCCCAGGCTGTGGGCCAAAACTAGAGATGGATTAGGACCCTTGAGGCAGAGGATGGAGCTGGAGGCTAGCCCAGGTGCTGGAAACAGCTGAGGAAGGAGCTAGAGGAAGGAGGTCCAGGCAGGCTAAATGCTGGAATGATAAAGGGCATTCTCTTCCCCAGTGGGGCCCAGGTCTAGTCCCTGCCTGGCTGCTGGGGGCCAGGATCCAGAGCAGCTGGTCTCCATATGCCATAGTCATGTCCTGCCCTGACAGGTACTGTGTGGGAACTGTCATGCCTGTGAGTCTCCTAGTAAACCAGGACCAAGGTAGATCTGCTGGGAATGCCTGAATATACTCAATGCTCCCCCATCACCTCCCATTACCATGAGTGGAGGATGCCTCTGCCCCTGGGAAGGACATAGGACCACTTCTACCACCCCAGTCAACTCTAGTGGAATGCTGATAGTCACTGTGCTGGGTCAGGACTGAATGGTCACTCAGATCTGGGTTGCATATCAGATTGTGGGTGGATTACAGGACACTGGGCCCCACGGGTCATGTGATGCTCTAGAGCCGGCCCTCCTGCCTTCTTCTGTACCCCAAGCTGCCTCTGTGCCCCCACTGCAAAGCTGTGTCTCTTATCTCTGCCTGAAGCTGGGCTCCTGTCCACACCAAGGGGAAGGCACAGTTACACAGGTTTGGTGGGACAGAATTAGAGTTTCAGGCAAGAAAGGACTTAGAAGCCTTTGCTTGTCCTATCCCCCTTGCTGTCCAACATGCTGGGCCTAAGATTCGAGGCAAGTGTCACTGACCCACACAGCCTAGGAGAGACCATCAGTCATCGTGGGAGAGTGGGGCTGCCCCTTCCTCAGGGTTCAATGAGAGGGGGAAGAAAAGCCGTCCTGTTTCTCAGCTCCTCATTCCCAGTGTGAAGGCCACACTGGGAAGGCTCTGGTCCCCAGCGAGCATGGGACAACTGTGGGTCATGAATACTTTTAGGGGCCACATATCAGATATCCTATATATTATATATTTACATTATGATTCTGAACAGTAGCAAAATTACAGTTGTGAATTAGCAATGAAGTAATTTTCTTGTCAGGGGTCACCACAACATGTATTGAACGGTTGCAGGATTAGGAAGGTTGAGAACCATGGTCTTGAGGATGCTACTTAGGGCTAAGGGCACACACTTCAGTTAACACATCACACGTGAAACCTGACTCCACAGCGGGTGTGCAAGCCTTTTCCTTTTTGTTAATTAGGACAATTCATCCCGTTGACAGCCATGGGAGACAGTGTCAAGCTGAGCAGAGACCGTGGCTGGCTCCAGGGTGCTAGCTTTTCTTAGTCTGGACTACTGAGCTGATGAGACTTAAAACATTCCAGGATCTTCAAATCACCACACCTGATCACAATAATCATTAATCTCCGCTGTCAGCTGGATTGGTTTTTAGAATCACTCAGAAGACACACCTCTGGGTACATCTGTGGGGACATTTCCAGGGAGTTTTAACTGATACGGGAAGAGCTACACTGAGCGTGGGTGGTACCATCCCATGGGCTGGGTCCTGGACTGAATAAAAAGGGGGAAAAGAGGAGGGATCACCAGCCTTCATCTCTTTTCTGACTACAGACACAACGTGACCTGCTGCCTCCCTCATGTCTCCGTGGACGGTTCCCTCACACTGTAAGTCCAAATCGCCCGCTCCTTCCTCAAGTGGTTTTTGTCAGGCATTTTTCATAGCTATGAGAAAAATGACCACAAAGCCCCTCACACACAGCCCGTCAGGGAGGACAGCTAAGTAACCGACCGTCCTCCCCTGGATGAGTCATCTCTCACCTTCACCTACGTGTCTGCTCGTCTTTCCCCAGGCAAAGCCGCCGGCCTTTGTAACCGCGTCGAGGGTCATCAACGGACTCTGTCAACACGGATACAGGAGGTCGGCAGTGGGACTGGTTCTTAGCGTCAGTGTCCACTTTGGGACTGCCCTAAGCTTGCCGGCGTCACTGCCTACTGCCAGCACCCTGACAGTGTCAAGTTCACCTTTCTAGCTATCCCTTCTGCTGAGTAGAACTTCGAACTGGAACTCAAGGTCACCTACTGGCCACTCCCAACCTGTGTCCAGTTTGCTGTCACTGCTCCCTGGGCCAGCCGGAGGTTCCACTCAATGCCCACCAATGATGTGCCCATCTGCCCATTGCCTGCTGTCGTCTTTCTTCCTTCTATATACCCGTCTTTTCTCACACCACCTGTGCCAATCTGTCAGCTCGCCTGTTCCTGGTGTCTCCCCACCTTTGAGACGCCAGGTTCAACTCCGCATGTCTTATGGAGATGAATCTCAAGGGCTGGTGTATGCTCGCACCAGGGAGAAGTCAGGGCCAGAGGCCGAGACACTCAGGCCAGTGAGTTCATTCCTATCCTGTCTGACTAGGTGGTCCCTCACTTCATCTCAGATGACCTGAGAGAGGGGCATGACATTTCTGGTGACCAGGGCTGTCTGTGCTCCACCTTCTGATCCAGGCTGCTCATGGGGAGCTGTGGAGTCAGAGGGGAAGGTGCAGCTGCCCCCAGTCCTCAAGACGTGGTCTCACTTGCCTTTGGACTTGTCTCGAGACTCTGGGACCCACAGCAGGTCCCAACAGGCAGAATGGAATCCAAGAGTACTTGTGCTGCCTGGCCTGGTTCTGACCTGGGATCAGGGATGGCTGAGGACCCAGGTGGGGACATTTAGGGACTGTTGGAAGAGGGGTGTTTTGAACACTTACATCAGTGGTTCTCAACCTTCCTGATGCTGCGACCCTTTAATACAGTTCCTCAGGTTGTGGTGACCCCTAACCATAAAATTATTTTCATTGCTACTTCATAACTGCAATTTTACTACTGTTATGAATCAAAATGTAAATATCAGTGGGTTTTTTTTGATGGTTTTAGGCAGCCCCTGTGAAGGAGTCATTCAACCCCCAAAGAGGTCATGACCCACAGATTGAGAACCACTGCTGTAGGTGATCAGCTCTGTCCATTTCTCGGGACAATCGTTATTAGTTTCTTCTCCCTTTTATGTAGGTTTGACCCTGGCAGGAGGCCAACGGCCAGTCCACCTTCTCAGAGTCTAGCTCACAGCTGAGGACTCTGAGAAAAGTCACACTGTTTGCAGTTTAGGGAGTTTTTTTTAGACCCGAGTGGAGCCTTAGAGGTGTTTCTTATTGGTGGGTAAGCTCTTGCTAATAGAATCAGTTCATCATATTGCTCCTTTCTAGAGTGCCTTTATTGAGATATAACTCATCGCGGCTCACTTTCCCCGTTTAAAGTATGTGATTTGCTACTTTAGTGGATTTACAAAGTTGGTCAGCAGTTCCCAGGCCATTAGGTCTGAAATCTAACAGAAATTAGAAAACAAGTGGGTAAAAGGAAATGGGTTTATTTACAATTTAGACAAACCAGGGAAGAGTCCAGTTCTTTTCTTTCCATCTTGCCTGTGACAGTCTTACAATATGTAGAAAACCACAAAAGGAAGATTTTAGCAGATGCAGATTTGACTGCAGGGGAGTTTAACAGGTCCTTCCTGGAGGGAGGCAGCTGGATCTTGGTCTCAGTTGTCAGCATAGAGGGCAAAAGCCGCTCTTGTGTGTGTGTGTGTGTATGTGTGTGTGTTTGCAAGTGTGTGTATATGCATGTGCATGCATGCATATGAGTCTGACTGTCTCTGTCTCTATGCCTGTCTCTCTGTCTCTGACTCTGTGTGTCTTTCTGTCTCTGTCTCTCTCTGTTTCTGTCTCTCTGTCTCTGTCTTTCTGTGTGTCTGTCTCTGTCTCTCTTTCTCTGTTTCTCTCACTCTGATAGATTTACTTGTTTATTGAGTGTGGGGGGCAGCGCGTGGCATGGTGCACTCACGGGGGTCAGAGGACAACTTTTGGGAGTCACTTCTTTCCTTTCACCATGTGGGTCCCAGGGATTGGACCCAGGTTGCCAGACTTGGTGGCTTGTGCCTTCTCCTGATGAGTCATGTCACTGGCCCCTACTCTCCCTGGGATTAGATTATCTCCTCAGCCCCATCTGACTCCAGCCTGTTCTCTCTCAGCATGGGATCTCAGCTGCACCATCACCATAACCAACATTAGGGTATTTCCGAACCCTGAAAAGAAGCTCCGTGTCCATGAGTAGTGACTCACTTCCTTGACCCACTGCCGACAGCAGCAGTCACTAGCTGTGTCCAAAGTATGTGGTCATCTGTGACTAGACCTGCCACATGGCAGGCCGTCATTGTGGAATATTAGTTAAAGATGTGTTATATCCATTTATGCTGTGGAGCATTTGTTTAATGATGCAAAGACGTGTTGCATTCTTTCATGTTGCGTTTGTTTAACCCTAAGCTATGTTGCTTTGCCTGTCTAAAACACCCAATTGGTCTAATAAAGAGCTGAATGACCAATAGCCAGGCAGGAGAAAGGAAGGATAGGCGGAGCTGGCTGGCAGAGAGAATAAATAGAAAGAGAAATCTTGGGAAAAAAGAGATTGAGGAGCAAGAGAAGGAGGAGGAGAGGAGGACTCCAGGGGCCGGGCACCCAGTCACCCAGTCACCCAGTCACCCAGTCACCCAGTCACCCAGTCACCCAGTCACCCAGTCACACAGCCAGACATGGAATAAGAAGGAAAGGAAAGAAATAGAGAAAGGTAAGAGCCCAGAGGCAAAGGATAGACGAAATAATTTAAGTTAAGGGAAGCTGGCTGGAAATAAGCCAAGCTAAGGCCAGGTATTCACAAGAAGTAATGTCTCCATGTGTATTTATTCGGGAGCTGTGTGGCAGGACCCCCAAAGAGCCAAAAACGTAAAAGAGCAAAAGAGCAAAGAGTAAAACACAACCAACAATGCACTGTTTTCAAGGTTCTCCCATGTTACAGCATCCGTGTGACTTGGGTAAGGGACTCACAAGCACCCTGCGCTAAAGATTTACTCCCCAGGATACTGGCAGGTGTGGTGGAGCCTTTGGGGGCCATCGTCGCAGTCCTTAGGCCTTTAAACAGACCGTATGAATGGCTGTTGACCCCCCCATTTGTGCCACTCTCATCAGAGGCCTAAACGACAAGGCCACTCAGCTCTGCACAGGAACCTCCAGAACCTTGGTCCGAGTGAAACCTTATTTCTTTGCAGGTCAGTTGCCTCAAGTATCCCATCATAGCGATGGAATGCTGACTGATGCAAGAACGCAACCATCCTTCCCTTCTTTCTCTATATACACTGCATTTTCTTTAACCATGCACGAGCCGATGGGCATTTGGGTGGTTTTCTCATTTTTGCTGCCGCGAGTGGCATTGCTATGAACTTCTGTGTTCAGGTTCGTGCCACCTGTCCTCTTAAAAAGATGTATCTATTTATTGTATGTTTTGTGTGCATATGTGAATGCCTGCATGTATGTACATGCACAATGGGAATGCCTGGTGTCCACAGAGGCCAGAACAGAACATCAGTCCCCTGCAGTTTGAGTTACAGGCATCTGTGGGCTATCACATGGGAAGTTGGAACCAAACCTACGCCCTCTGCAAGAGCAACACAAGTGCTCCTGACCCCTGAACCTTCTCTCCAGTGGGACATGTCCTTATTCCTCCCTTGTGCACCTGGGAGTAGAGCTGTCACGTCACAGACTGTCTGAGAAGGTTGGGGCTGCTGGCCAGTCATCCTGCACCACTTTGCAGATCTAACAGGCATGTTCAGGGGTTTCAGCATCCCTACAGCCCTGCCAACACCCACTCTTTTGTTTTCCTTACAGCCATCCTTCTGGATAGGAATAGTGCCCTGTTGTGGTTTGACTTGAGTTGCTTCGATGGGTCACTTGGCCGGCCACCATTTTGTCACCTGCATATTTATCTTCTGTGAAGAAACATATATTAGACTCCTTGCCCAGTTCCTGGTGGCTGTCTTTTTGTTATTAAGCAGTATAGCCTAATTATATATTCTAAATCCAAACCCTTTACTGAGACGCGAGTTTTGAGTATTTTCTCCGATTCTGTGAGTTGTTTTTTTTATTTTCTGGATGACGTCCTTTGAAGAAGGCCAGAAGTTTTCTAGACAGACCGGATGACACCGCTTGTCTTCTCAGCTGCTCGGGAAGCTGAGACAGGAGGAACTACAAGTTCAAGACCAGGTTGGGCTATGGATGGAGGTCAAGACCAGTCTGAGCAGCTTTATGAGATCCTGTCTCAAAGTAAAAAGAAGGCTGAGGATGTGGCTCAGTGGTGCAGCACTTACCCAGCTTGCACTGGGCCCTGCATTCAATCTTTATGTCTCCAAAAGTATTTTTAGCTTATGTCCACCTATCTTTATTATTTGTGATATAGGTGCAGTAGAAAGCTACAGTCTAGTCCAAAGTCACGTAAATTTGTCTTTATTTTTATTTCTGGGAGTTTTAGTATTGACATCTCAAGATTTGGTTTATTTTAAGTTCGGTTTTTATGTCTGATGAATCAGGGGTCCGATTCCTTTCTTTTTTTAAAAAAAAAAAAGAGGTGGACTTTTTTTAAAAATATTTATTTATTTATTTATTTATTTATTTATTATTTATGCAATAGTCTGTCTGTTTGTGTATGTCTGCAGGCCAGAAGAGGGCACCAGA
>LOJH01000163.1:28779-40254 GCA_001685095.1 Ellobius talpinus | reverse complement strand
GATGGGTCCATGGATGGATGGGTCCATGGATGGATGGGTCCATGGATGGATGGGTCCCAGATTGTATTACTGTGCTACTTGCTATGTACTAGTAAGCCAAGAACATCCCCTCATAGTTTGAACCTTTGACATGAATACTAGTACTATACATCATGCGACCAAACTGTCTCATGGCTGTGGGTTGTCCGTGCTCTTCCAACTGTTACTGTGGAGTTGGGGTTGCCCTTCATGTGGCTGGGTTCTTTGGCTGGCACAAATCATGGTGGGTGCTGTCGGGCAACTGATCGACTTAGCTTGCATGTTGTCCTTCATACCCAACTCTGGTACCCACCAGAGGACAGCAAAGGTCCCTTGACAAGGAGATCGAGACTAGCCAGAGGTGACTGCAGGCTGAGTCTGATCTCTCTGGGAGGCCTGCCTAACACGGAACTATTGGGATCATAATTACAAAATGACAGATGTGCTTATACTGCACAGGCAGAAAGAATCACGCATGCCACAGCACAATAAACAGGAAAAAGTTCAAATAAGCTATGGGCAAACGTGCTCCTTCAGCAAATGAGCCTTGCACGCTGAGAACTCTGGGAAGAGTTGTCATACTTAAGTGGAGCACTTAAGCTGAGTGTCTGCCCATGGGGTGGGGCTTCACACAGCTTAGCTACTCTAGGGCAGCCATTCTGAGAGCTTCATTGCAGGGTCTCCCCAGACCCCCCATCTCACTCTTCCACCTTCCTCTGCCTTGTCCCTGAGGACTGGTCAAACGCACAGCTCCTACCACAATTCCCAGCCTCCACTCCTCCCGTGAGAGTCTCTGTAGCTCTCTTTATCATCCAACGTGACCGTTTTCCTCTTTTGCTGCATCGCCATCTGCCTCTCTTCCTGGAAGCGAATCTGCCCTGAGGCAGTGGCTTGGAAGGCTTCGCTCACAGCTGTTTCTCTGAGTCTTGGGGGAGCCCGATACTAGAACTGTTTGTAAAAGGGATAGGGGACCCCTGTGCACAACCAGCCACAGCCAGAGGAGCAGGTGGCTCAGTCACACAAGGAATCCAGGGCCATTGTGGATTCAGTAGGTTTGGGAGGGTCAGCCTGTTCTGTCTTCACCTGTTCCAGCCTATGCGTTCCCTCCCCAAGTTCACTGGAAGTCAACCCGAGCAATCTGCCAGCTGAGTTGCCTCACCTGAGTTCTGTCTGTAGGAATGAGGGCTGGGAAGCTTCTAGCAGACCAGTGCACTGGTCCAGGTTTGAGGGCCAAGCAAGGTACAACCATGCCAACTTTTCACAAATGTTCAGTGTCCAGAGCCCTGGAAGTTCTGGAGGGCAGAGAAGCACCTCTGAATCCGTGTCCAACTCTCGCTGCATTGTTGGACTAGGGTGGTGCCTGCAGAACAAAACATCTTTTCATAAGGGACTGTATCACCAAGCTGGCACTGGAGCTAGTGACTGAATCTGGATGATGCCCTACGATGGGGTGTGTGTGTGTGTGTGTGTGTGTGTGTGTGTGTGTGTGTGTGTACATACAGGAACATATGTGTGGCCATGGAAAGTGGAGAAAGTCTTACAGAATGGAAACATTTATCTTGGAAGTAAGATGAACATAAAACCATAGCCAAGGGGGACTGGGTGTCATTCAAGAGCTCTTGAATCTGCCTCAAATTATTCCCTCATGAAACGGGGATCTGCACTGGGGAGGCCTGGGACCCTCTGGTGCTCCTGTCCCTTACTGTCACGTGATCCTACAGCACTGGAATTTTTGAAGAGGGACCCAGTGAGGAGTGACCCCATTGGTCATCTGCTCACCAAAACAGAAGGTACCCTGCCTGTCAAGGGCCATAAAACATGGCTTCAGGGAGTTCTGGCAAACCTCCCTCGCTGGTTTTCTTTGAAGCCTCGGAGTCATAAGGAAGAAGCTGACCCTTGCTGCTGTTGCTGCTCCTGCTGCAAATTCATGGGTCCCCTTTACCAGTTTCCAAGCTGGGCCAGCAGCTCCTCCCTCAGTCAGGTGAGGCCCAGCGGATGCCTATTCCCAGGCAAACAAGTCCTGATTGAATCTCACAGCCCTGTTTTTACTTGCTAATGCTGTTTTTGATTTGTGGATCTTATTTGACCTTCAGATGAATTTAATAATGGCCTTAACAGGAGAATTTGGGAATGCAGCAGGGAGCTGCTCTGTCTTGCCCTGGGGCCATCCCAGGCTTCATCTGTGGTATTCTCTGTGAATCCGAGGATGTGTTTTCAATCAAAGCTGGCAGTCTGGACTGCCAAGAGGTAGATTCCAAGCTGATTTTCTCTTATTTTTCTAGATGCTACAGAAACAGGCTGCCCTGTTTCAGGAGAGGCAACCCAGCTATTCAAGAGTTACCAGTATCCATGGTCACCTTCAGGGCCCAGAGTCCTAGTTTCTGTGCTGTGTTGTTTCCAGGGGAAGGACACACACACACAGCCCTGTTCTCGTGCCCAGGTCCCCAGTCCTCACAGCAGGTGCTGGTCTTGTCTGTAGAAAGTCCTGGGCACACACAAACTCTGGTGGGCTCCTCTTGTTGACTCTAAGAAGCTATTGGATCCCCATATGGTCCAGGTCTCAGGTGAATGTGCAGCTGAGCTCCTAAGGTGTATGACCCCTTGGATTGGGACCTGAGAGGTCATGACCCAAGGTACCCCTGGGGTTTCTGTGTGACGTATGCTGTTTTCCACATGCATTAACAATGAGTTGGGGAAGGCTCAGCCAGGTGAATCACAGTCATAAACAGCCGAGCCAGGTCCAAGCAGGGTTCTTTCCAGCTCTGAAGTGCATTCCTAAGATGCTAAGATACTCATAGTTACAGACATACTCCCAAGGAATGTTTAGGGGGAAAAATCCCATTATTACATGAACTCTCCACACAAGTTTAGGAGCCAACCAGAGATTGGAAAACAGGAGGAAATGAATGTGTCCCAGAACCTAGGAAGTAGAGCCCATGCATGGCCCAGAGGGGTCCATCCAGATCCCTGCGTCTCAACCTTCCTAGTGCTGTGACCCTTTAATACAGCTTCTCCTTGTGACCCCCAACCATAAAACTATTTTCATTGCGACATCATACTTGTAATTTTGCTACTGTTGCAAATCAAAATGTAAATATCTGTGCTTTCCAATGGTCTTAGCAAAAGGGGTCGTGACCCACAGGTTGGGAACTGTTGATCTAGACCAATGTGCCCCTGGATCTATCCTGCCTATGCCAGGCTCATGGACAACCCAGGCAAAGTTCTGCAGACTGGAGGAGAGCAGGAAGGCTGAATGCGGACCCCCAAAAGACTGTCCTCTCCACGCAAGATCAAACAGTGACGATGTCACAGATGTTCTGAGGACAAAGTGAGCGTGGGCTGGGAAAACCAAGCCTGCCACAGGGTAGCTGTGGCGTATGCTCCCTGAATGTAGCTTAGGAGGAATGAGCAGAAGCGTGCCCACCAACCATGCCTGCGGGGGCACCCTTGCTGGAGGGATGGGTGGGCAGGTCTGTGGAGCCAGATGCTGACTGAGGAGGAAAACACTGCTTGTCTTGTCTTTAAAGCTGGAGTCCAGCTGAGAGCCCAAGAGAACCCAGCTCCACTGTGGGTTCATACCAGCCAACCAGGTCTTCTTAAAGTCAGCTGAAAACTTCCCCAGTTCAGGGCTCAGAGAGAGTCACCTGACTCTTACGGAGCTGCAAGCAGACCCATGGCCCAGGAAGCCATCCATAGTACCTGTCCACAACTGAGTCTCCATGCCGCTTCCGTGGTGTCAGAGAGTAACGCAGGCTCAGTAGTGGGACCCTTTTAGAACCACAGTGATGCACAGGCCTCTGAACTCTCATGAAGAAGGGAGCAGAGATATGTGGAGATTACTGTCTCCTTCATGGTAACAACAGACAGCTCTCTGAGGACATTCCCACCACAGCCCAAGAAATGACTCCAAGTCTCTGACCCCATGTCTCTGGTGCAAGGCCTCCAACATCTTTCAATATCTCCTGACCAGGATATCCTGGGGCTGTTGCCCAACCTTGTTGGCTGTCAACCCAACCCCCCTCTGTGTGTGTGTGTGTGTACTCCTTGAGGAACCCTTGATGGAGTACCATCTACAGTCATACAAGTGACCCACAGCTCATCTAACTCGCCCATGGCCACTGAACCTCATTCTGGTTAGTGCTTGGCTACTGATTTCAGCTCTCTCCACTCTTGTATTTTTTTTCCACACCAGATCTGGGTCTTGCATGAACCCCTCTCCTCACCAGCTGCTCCTAATAGGGTCTGGAAAGGCTGCAGGGGTGGGTGAGAGGTGGAATCACACTCCAGCATAGCCCAGTTCCTTTTGCATCACCCCAGCAATTCCTCTGAGCCTGGTGTAAGCCTGAGGCAGCTGAACCTACAGCCCTGAAGATCTAAGAACTGGGTGCAGACAGAGCGGCCTCCAAGGATCCAGGTGGGCACCTACAGGTGTTTGCCTGTAGGGACTGGGCCTCCAAGGAACCCTTGAGAGGTTCACCTAATTGGTGACTTCCCACTCACCTGGAAGATATTCTGGAGTTGGTGTCTTGTCAGAGGTCCTGACTCTTTCCCTTGTCGGTGTGCTGCGGGAGGAGACAGCTGTGGAATGTTGGAGCAGCCTCTGTGAGGTTAGGGATCTTTCCTAAGCATCCAGGGAACCTCTCCAGGTACATCATTCTGTTTTCTGGATCCTGGCACTTCTTTTGCCCCCCTCAGGCCAAGTGTGTGGGTACTCTGGGCCTGCCTCCTACTGCCAAGAGAGGCTAAGACAGGTGGGAACAAGAGGAGCCATGTCAGGAGGTCCATGAACCGACATACCGTGAACTCTGAGGCCTCCTGATATCTCTCTCCTTGTCCCCACCTGTTTTACCACGTGTGCAAAGAAAAAAAGCAGGATGCCCCTAGGGGAATGGGCACCATTTGTCCAAAGCTCCTGAAGTCTAAAACCAGGTAGCCTGGGCATAGCTGAGTGTTGATATCAGGGAATCCAGAGAGGATACGCAGTCTTTTTGCAGAGGTGTGCAGAGGTGGGGCCATCACTGTGACCAGATGGATTGAAGCCGAGTAGGGAGGCAACCAGAGGTGGGAAGTTGGACGGTGGGAGCTGTATGGTGGGAACTGGATGGTGGGAGCTGGACAATGGAAAACTGGACGGTGGGAAGCTGGACAGTGTGATGCTGAGCAGTGGGCAGTGGTCCACCCCTGCAGCTCCCGGTCATAGGAGCATTTCCTGGCTTCGGTCCTTTTGGTGGGGATTCCTGCACTTCCCCAGGTGAGAACTGGATTGAGTGACTTGTGGACCCCTGGGTCCTGAATGAGGTCATTTGCCTACATTGGGTGGGGTCTCCTTCCTGTATCTACATAGGGTCACCTGCTAATGTCAGGATAGGGTTGTCTACCTGGGTCCTGAATGGAGTCACCTACCGAGGTCCTAGATATATTTACCTGTATGTGTCTGAGTGAGGCTACCTGCCAGGGTCCTGGTGGGGTCATCTGCCTTCAACTGGGTTGGGCCCCTCCCCTCCCTGTCCTTGAGTAGTGTGCTTCTGTTATCTGCTCATGCCAGGTGTCCCCCACTAGCTTTGAGACACAGCAGACATGCAGGGAGTGGTTGTCACATGCCACGGGTTTGAAGTCCTAGGAGACCCTGAGCGAGCCAAGCCTGCAGCTGGCAAATCTGCCCTTTCTGCCAAATTGTCACCATTACTCCCGAGGCAGCTACCTCTTCCAATAAATAAAACATGCCCTTAAGGACACTGCAGAGAATGTGGAGTCACAAGGGGACAGAGGGAGGCTCTGTTTCTAGGCTCAGTGCAGCAGCTGAAACAGGAGTCATCAAGGCCCTGGAAGCCTCCTCCCCGCCCCCTCCCCCGGCCCAACAGGACCCTGTGGGAAGACACCAAGGTTCACAGTGAGCACACTGCCTGCTGGTAGGCTCTGAGGCCTGCTCTGCCTCTCCGAGATGAGACAGTTCTCTCATGATTGTGGCAGCAGGTGACCTCATCTGGACCCACATTCTGCAAGGCCAAAGCCTGTCTCTAGAGTGAACCAATACTTGACCAGGAGGATAGCTCAGGACTTCTGCCCTCTGCCCTTGGGGACAGGTTATCAGGGACAGGTTGGAAGAAGAGCAGGAAGCCTCTGGGCTGGCGGTAGAACACGGTTGACAGGGAAACCTGAGGCAGGATACCCAACCCAGAACAGGTTGGCTGTTCCATGGGGTCTGTGCAAGCAAAGGCTTTATCAGAAAGTGAGGGCTTCCCTGAGAGGAAGCTCTAGGGTTCCTGGACCCTCCCACACTGTGGCCCCAAGACCCTATGCTCCTAGTCCAGTCTAGAGTTTTATTAGTTACGTAGGCAGACAGAGTCCTGTAGGAGAGATACTACCTCCTTTTATTTTAGGCTTGATGCTGCATGGGTTCCCACATGGTGGTGACAGTGAGGTAAGTCTCACCAGGAGTCTTGGGTCCTGGCTGTGCCCTCTGTGGCAATCCTTAGTAGTCTCTTTGATGAGGCACATCCAAACAATGGAATTGCTGGGCTCCATGAGTACCGTGGGGACCACTGAAGTCCTGAGGCCGCCATCCCTGCTGCTCTCCAATGCCCATAGGAGAAATGGCGTGGGTGTGGAAGTTCCCACAGAACTCCTGGAATTCACGGCAATCTCTCTTCAGCCACGTTGGATTTGGTGTGCCGCCTTGTGGTCCTATCTGGGAACTGCAACCACCCATCAAGTGGTTCCTAACCCAGCCCCACTGGTTGCCTACCTCCTTCCCTGCAACTCTGTTCAATGTGTCCAAGCTGACCTTCAAAGCTGCCATAGTTCCTTGAAGATGCTATAGTTTGATTCAAGAGAATGGTCCATCTGCCTGTTCCAAAAACTAGATGTGAACCCATGCAAGCACCCCAACTCCAATCCAGCTTCTTCTAGTGAAATGTTGGGAAATGGAGACCTGGCTTTCCAGGTAAGGGTTTCCCAGCAACCCCTCTCCAGGTCATTGCTTGCACCCTTCCCCCAGTCTGGGAGGACATCTTGGGAAAAGCTCACTATCAACTCTGTTGCATGTAGGTGGAGGCCCTTTCCATACCCCCTCATGGACCACACTTGCACTTTACCTTCTTCACTAGGGTGAGGAGTGTGCCCAACCCGGAACCCTCTTTCCCAGCCCTCGGGAGCACTCAGGAATGGGCAGCAAGTGTGAGCTGGATGATGCAAGCGGGAGCTTTTCTGCAGGGGAAATCGCCTGTTTCCTTGTGCTCAGGGATCCGTTTTCAGCCCCNCCTGCAGCTGGTAGAGCTGAGGGGACCCTCTGCTGCACCAGCAACTGCCAAATGTACTGTGAATCCTGGGGTGCTCCCCCGTCCATGCCATGACCCTGGTGGCCATACGCTCAGTCATCTTGAGGCTCACCTGAGTCATGTTGGGGTTCTGGGAACCAGCTCTGCGCATTCTGCTCTGTTCCCTCTGGATGGCAATCTCAGTCCCACTCCTTAGGCTACCCCAGAGCCCTGCCAAGATCAGCAAAGATGCACAAGCACTCACACTGTCATGCGTGCAGACATGTATACATGTGCCCATTTCCTCCCACATACACCACCACACTCGCTGCACGCTCACTTCACTACTGCACATTCACGCACGTAGCTTTGCACACCATCCACTCACATACTCGAGTGTATTCAGCCCACATCTTCTGTGAACAAACAGCCATCTCCAGGAACAGCTCAGATTAAATCCATATTTAGGAGAATTTCCTGAAGAAAACATAATCAACAAAGATGCAGTTCCACCCCAGGGAGACAGCGCTTACCTCGTTATGCGGAGCAATTTAGTGCCTCGCTGACTAGAACTTTCTGTTGCAGAATATAATATTTGCTTTCCCTTCACATCAGCAAAAGGCCCATTAAAGTTATTTCCTGAAACAAAGAACCATCTGTCCCCTAAAGGTGGATTTAAGACGCTGCCTGAGGCACAGAGCTCCAGCACCCAGTCGGGCAGAGTGTGGGGTCTGATTCAGTAGGCGTTCATCCTGGGTGTGTTCCCACCCACCCGGGGCCCCAAAGCAGGGATAGCACCTTCCCCATCTTGTTCACTACCCAAAAGCTGGTCTCCTAAAGAGAAAGGGGTATAAATACTCAGACTTTCAGTAATCGCCACAGCCACATCTACCTGAAACCCAGGAGTAGGCAAGAAGCCAACAGAGAGCTAGGCGGTGGTGACGCATGCCTTTAATCCCAGCACTTGGGAGACAGAGACGGGGATCTCTGTGAATCTGAGACCAGCCTGGTCTACAGAGTGAGTGTCAGGCTCCAAAGCTACACAGAGAAACCCTGTCTCAAAAAGCAAACAAACAACAATAAAAAAGAGAGATGAAATGATTTTCAATTAGCAGTCTTAGAAGAGATTATCAATGTAGCAGCTATTATGAAAAATTACTATCCTGGGATAGGAGGTAACTCATGTCACATAAACATGAGGACCTGTGTTTAATCCTTAAAACCCATGTAAAAAGCTGGGCTTGATGATTCACACTTGCAATCCCAGCCCTGGGGAGGTGGAAACAGGGCATCCTCTGAACTCACTGGCCAGCCAGCTTATCCTGGTTCCCATCCTTCAAAATAAGTTGCATGGCTCTTGAGAAGCAATGTTCAAAGTTGACCTGTGACCACACACTCACTTGCACGGGCATCTGCACACACACACACAAGGCACTCATGCTTGTGTGATACCTCCCACAAACAAATGAGCCCACTTTCTTAAAGAATGTTTTTTGGAGGGTGGCAGCGTATACCTTTAATCCCAGAACTTGGGAGGCAAAGGCAGGAGGATCTCTGAGTTCAAGGCCAGCCTGGTCTACAAAGTGAGTTCCAGGACAGCCAAGGCTGGACAGAGAAACCCTGTCTCGAAAAACAAAGCAAACAAACAACAACAAAGATTCCATGTTCACTTACCCATACTACTGGATTCCACCAGGAAAATTGGACAAGAAAGTTCTAGAAGTCATATCCACCAGAGCCAAATAGTGTAGCAGTCCATTCACTGGTCAATGGAGGACATATACCTCTGCAGTGTACTGATATACCATAAAGGAGGACAAAGGAACTCCCTGCGGTATGTCCATATACCATCAACCAAGGCCAGACGAATATCTGTAGTATTCCATACACTGGAAAACCACTCAATATGGCTCACTCCACCTAAGAACTTGGGACTGTCACTTGGGACTGTTACATGTTAACAGGAAGTCTGGAAATAAGAGACAAACTATGAGGGAAAATTCAGAGGAGTGTCAGCAGCGGGGCTTGACTGGGATGGGGCCTGGGAGAAGTTCTGGGATTAGGGTCGCGACCTGAATCTCTACAGGATTTGAGTTAAGGAGTACATGGGCTTATGGACTTACTGAAGCCCATACCCTGCAATGCAGCAAATGCTGTACTCTGAGGAAGAACGATAGCCCTGAGCCATGGTTTGACAAAGGATGAGTTCAGTTCCGTAATCTGCCTTTACATCTCAAAGACTAGCAAGGCAGAAGAGGAACTCGACCCAAAGCACGCAGAGAAGGGAAGATGACACAGAGCGACAGGCAGTGGCAGGTGACAGGGAGCAGGCTGAAGCCTGTCTCCCAAGGAGCCCAGCAGGCTTCTGGTTACACTGCTTTAGAGGGAAGGAAACTTAGCTGCCCCACTGAATGCCGAGCGTGCGTGGAACCCGACTGTTTCAATAACTGACTGTATGAACTCCAGTTGGTGAGAATCTCTGACAGCGTTTGGGAAGAAGCGTATTGGTGACAGTGAATTTGAAAGGCATAATGTAAAAGCCGGATTTAGTCATATTGCATATCTGCTCACGGGCTGATGGGCAGTGCAACAAGTGAGCAAGATACAGAAAATCTGGGTGCTGGGTTACGGTTTGGGCATTGTAAGATGTGTCCAGGGTTTCTGGATGTTTGAAAATTTGCATCATAAAATACTTAATGACTGTCCATAGCTCAAGGCCATTCCTGGCAGCCTACAGCACCTAAACAGCATGCTCTCTGCAAGGGTGGAGTCCCTTGTGCTTGCTCATGTGATGCCCACATTTGTACACCCTCTTTAAGCTTGTGCAGCAAGCCCTTTACTGATGGAGTCGTCTCCCCAGCTCTTAAAGGGGTGCTGTGTGTGGAGGAGGTAGTGGTGACAATATATGTATATGTGGGTGCGATTGCATGAGGCAGGGCGTGCCAACGCGGGGTGGGGCTGGGGGCAGAAGTCCATGCCAGGTGTCTTCCTCCATCACTGCCCATCTTGTTTTCTGAGACAGTCTCCAAGCGAGACAGAAGCTGGCATATTCAGACAGACTGGGCAGCGAGCCCCTGGGACTGCCCTGTCTTCACCCCCCTTCCCCCAGAGCTATGGTTATACATCACGGTGTCTGGCTTTTCCATGGGTGCTGGAGACTCAAGTCAGGTCTTCATGCTTAGTACGTCAGAACTTTGCTGACTCAGCCTTCTCCCATCCTCTAAAAGGAGTGATTTTTAATGTCAACTATGGTATATGAAGCCGGCTGGGTCTAGATAGATAACTGGTTTTCCCTTGCTTTCAAACATGCTACAGTCTGCCTTCCTGTCCACTGGGAAAGGAGCCTTAGTATTATATCTAGGAGGCCATGATGTGGAATTTTGGGGAGAGACTTCTGCCATACTCTCAAGTTGAGTCTCTCCACGTCTATACTTCAGGGCTTAGTAACATGAGGGCTAAGCCATGCACAGAGAAGAGAGTGTGCTGAGGAAGCAAGAAGGAGGAATGAATGCTCCTAAGCCAGTCAGACACCCCAAAGGGAAGGTATGAAGGACTGGGGAACCAGGCCTCTGGAGTGGAACATGCCCCCCTGCTCAGTCACATTCAAGTTACTAGGAAAATAAGTGGCAAACCCAACCATGATCTCTGATGTTGGGGATGGCGTCACTTCCACGTGTGCATCCAGGATCCTCTCTCAGTGTGATACTGATGGACTCAAGGGGATGGAGGCCTGGAGTGGGATGCAATCTTCAGAACAGGAAGAGATAGGAATGGGCAACCACACAGAGCCCAGCCAAGCCCCACTTGCCACATCTCTTACTTGCTGCTAATTTTGCTTGGCTGCACTCCTGCTGCTTCAGAGTGATGATGGACTTGGTCTACCGGCAAATTAGTTTAGTGTTGAGCCTATCACAGATGTCTCCTATGATCTGGTAATGGGCACATATACACAAGAATAAACTCTATTCAGTAGAGAGGCCATTTCCAACTGGGGAATCTCTGCATTGCAAGAACTGTAAACAGAGACTGCTCCTTCATTCCCAGCCACCCAGGCCCGAATAATCACACAGAAACTATATTAATTACAACCCTGCTTGGCCCATTAGCTCAGGCTTCTTATTAACTAACTCTTACATCTTTTTTTAAGGATTTATTTATTATGTACACAGTGTTTAGCCTCCATGCCTGCAGGCCAGAAGAG
>LOJH01000163.1:0-19877 GCA_001685095.1 Ellobius talpinus | reverse complement strand
TGTGTGTGTGTGTGTGTGTGTGTCTATGTATTGTGTGTTGGACATATGGGCGCCTGTGTTCAGGAGCATGTGGAGAACAGAGATAAGCATTAGTTATCTTTCTTCATTGCTTTCCTCCTCAGTTTTGGAGACACAATCCTTCATCAGACCTGGATATCAACCATTCAGCTGGACTATACAGCCCCAGTGAGTCCCTTAGCACTGTGATTATGACTACACACTATCAGGGTGCTAGGGATGCAAACTCAGGACTTCATGTGTGTGACAAAATCTTTTACCAACCAAGCCATCTCCCCAGCCTCCACCGCCTCCTGGTGCTCCTGTACCACTATTGCTGAGCTAGACACAAGCCCTTCCCTAAGGGAAGGCATAGTCTACAGTAGGAGCCATGGAGCAGAACTTCACAGGATGACAGGAGACCCCAGAAGTTCAATCAGCTCCTTCCTGAGCAGGGACTTGACTAACTAGTGTATGGCTCAATTGGTCTAATCAAAGCTCACCAGATGTGGCTTTCTGGGGTCACCAACAGAATTCAAGGCCACTAGGCAATGGCTCTACAGCAGGTCTGCCTTCACAAGCCCAATGGCTTAATGCCACCAGTTTGATGATCAGGTGGCCTCTTGGCTCTCACTGCACTTCCTACATGTCATTGCCCTTGATGGTGTAGCAGGCGCCACACCTTCCTGGTTCACTAATGCTACATTTCAAGCACCCCAGTTGTCAAGCTAAAAATAATGAGGACACCCACTTAGCTCACAAATAGGCAATTTTTGAAGAGCTGGGTAAACTACAGCTGTCTGAGCCCTAAATACTGGTAGTGTGAGGTAGAGGGCCGTGTGAGGCAGGGGGCCTTTTGAGGCAGAAGGCAGTGTGGGAGAGATAGTATAATATGAGACACAATGGCCATGACTTTGCAGGTGCTGAGAGTCTCAGATTCCCTCACAGATGGAAAAACACTGTCTCAGCTCCCAGGCCAGCGGGTCTGAGCTCAGGTAATCAGTACTTCCAGGTTCATAAACAGATGCTCCCAGTTAATGAGGGAATTTGCATGCGAGGGAACATTCGTGGACCCGGTATGACCTGAGGAGTGTGTTGCTTGGTGCGTTCCTTCCTTGCTCTGTCTCTGTGATTAAACACCTGCCGGCAGCAACTTAAAAAAGAGAGGGGTAGTTTCCCTTCACAGCTGAGGGGATTCAGTTCATTGTGGTGGGAAAGGCATGTTCGTGGGTCTGGCCCATGGTTGTGGAGGTGAGGGACCTCTTACATCTGCCTACATCAAGGAGAGGGGCAGGGGAGTAAAAGTGGACCAAACTCTATAGCTCCCGAAACCCATCACCCTAGCGATCCCCTTCCTGCAGCTACACCCCACCATTTGAAGCTTCTACAGCCTCCCGAACAGTTCCACTCTCTGTGGACCTGATGATAAAAACAAACCCATAGGGAACATTTCACGATCAAAGTGTTGTATTCTATTCCAAGCCCCCCTTGGGCTTGTGATGGCATAATTAATGCATTTGGGTGAATTTCAAAAGTAACCATTGCCTTTAGCGATCCAACATTGTTCAAAAGTCCAAACGTCTCTTCAGAGACTCAAAGGAATCTCATAGCTGTGAGCCTCTGTGAGGAAAAAGTGCACGTCACACACTTCATGTATCCAATGGCACAAAGTGAAAGTCTCCATTCCAAAAGAAGAGGAACGGGGGGGGGAGCTAGGTATAACAAGGGACAGACAGGGTGAAGCAGGACAGGAACTTGGCAGAGATAACGCCAAACCCTGAAACTGCTCTTTCAGCTCCTGGAACTTGTGAGGGCACTATCTACACATGAGAGGGTTTGGCTAGTGTCCCGCCTGCTCCCTTGCCTGTGGTACATGTGTCTTCCCATAGCCAGTGCTCTTGGCAACTTAGTGCTTACAGCTTTTCTTGGTGAACAAACCATGCTTCTGGAATCTCCAGTAGCCTAGGGTTTCCTCTGTGATGTAAGGCTTCATGTTCACGGCCTCATGCACATTCCGTTCAGGAACTCCTTCCTGGGACTGCTACACATTCACTGACCTCAGGAGCTTTCTAGAACCTTGGCACAAGCCTCTCTCTTGTGTCTTCCATGATGCCTGTGAAGAAAGTACCACACAGATGATGCCAGGTTCTGGTGGAAACTTGAGATGTGGTCTGGCCTCCTTAGGACATGGATGCAGGGGCCTGTGTGTGTTTTCTTGGCAGCACCTGGAGAAACACTTTCTAAGAAGCTGTTTGCCAACAGGGCACCCTTTTCTATTCTTTCTAATGACTTCTCACTTTTGCGCCCGAAAGCTGTCTTGATAGGGAGGGTCTTTCCCTCAAGCCCCTTACCTATTGTCCCAGTACAAAGTCCGGGTGTCTCTTAATAGTGTCGTCTCTCCAACAGCCACGGGTGCTTTCTTTGTCCACACTCCCTTGTCCAAAACCTTTAAACCCTTCACTCTCTTTGTCACACCACATGGGTTTTCTGTTCTGCTCTCTCTTTTGGATTTCCACTGCCAACCTCGCTAAATGCACTGAGCAATAACCCCGCCCCAGCCTGACTGACTATGTTGCTGTCTTGAATTTTCTTTCACCCAACAAATCACCTCATGTGATGGCTCAAATGTGTAGAGTATGAGCAGAGTGCAGCTAGATCCTTTGTCAGAGTGGCATGGGTGACCAGCAGCAGTCCAGTTCCCAGTAGAGTCTGCTCCCCTCTGAACCCTCACGGCCCTGGCCTTCCCTGCCTGCCTGTGTCTCAACATTCTGGTCTGGACTCCCACCAGAAAAGCCCGTTCGGCTCGCGTAGCACTCTGGGTCTTCTCTAGCACACAACTCCTCCACATTGTTCTTGCAAACCAGTACAAAAGGCCTAAGAACCATGTGGTCATGTCTATGGCCAAAATGGCCCTACAACTCAGTACCAATTTTTCTGCATCCGTTACCTTTTTTATGATTTATTTATCTTTATTTTATGTGCATTGGTGTGAAGGTGTCAGATCCCCTGGATCTGGATTTTCAGACAGTTGTGAGCTGCCATGTGGGAGCTGGGAATTGAACCTGGGTCCTCTGGAAGAGCAGTCAGTGCTCTTAACCGCTGAGCCATTTCTCCAGCCCATCTGTTACCTTCTTATAACTGCAATGAAAGAACTGAATAGAGGATGGAAGGTATTTTGTCTCAGAGGATGGGTGCGTGCAGGCAGCCCATCACGGCAGGGAAGAATTGTCTGCATGACTGGCCCACGGCTGTGGTGGTGGGAGCTTAGTCACATCCAGGCAGATCAGGGAACAGAGAGAGAAAGACAGTGGGTCAGAAGCAAGGCTGGTTAGAATCTTGAAGACCCATTGTGCCTCAGTGAGTCACTTCCTCCAGCTAGGCCCTGCCTCCTAAACATCCCACAGCCTCCCCAACAGCTCCTCCAGCTGGGAACGTGAGCCAGTGAGGAGCAGAGAGGGGACTTTTCGAGCTGTAATGGGAACCATAAAGGCAGTCGTTGCTCTGAGCTCTTCCGTCCGGAAGATAATCTGCAGCTGTTATCCCCGAGAACTCACATCTGGAGGGGCATGCACAGAGCCCTGTTCGTCAGAGTCCCCCTGCAGCAACTGCCAAGCCCCAGGGCCTAGTTAACTGCAGGCTTAAAATGGAACAGGAGCTCCTCCAATTCTATTTTCCATAAAAATACAAGTTCCAAAAATAGCTGATTATTTTTGTACCTGTAAAGCCAGGCTGATGTGAGTGACTATGTGTGACTTTGTGCTGGTGAGCGGATCTGAGAGTCATCAGCTGCTGGTCTCAGTCTCCTTTTCTATGGCAGCATCAGGCTTGCGCTGGCCCAAATGATCAGAGCTTGGGAACATCAGAGAGGAAGGCATGGGTCCCAACTCTTCCCCGCCATGCAGTGGGAAAGACAGATTTTCACCTCAAGGGAGGATGGCTGGAGGGAACCCTTCAAGCTTTCCTAGTGAAGTCAAGGAAGGTCCTTACACAACGGTGTGTCCCCTCTGCTTCATCCCTTCCGTGGGTGGAGCTCCTTCTCACTAGCTGCCTCATTGAGGGTCCCATGGATCAGGTAGCGCTCGTGGAGGGTGGAACTCATTCTTGAGTTGGACTCTGGCAGAGTGCACAAGGGGAGGATGCGGGGGGGGGGAACCAGCAGAGAGGACCTGTCCCCTTGGAATTAGAGCTGTTTTAATGAGAGGAGCACACCATCATCTAGTGCCAGGTCACAGACAAGGAAAGAAGCCACCGAAGGGAGTGGGGGGCACCCTGGAACCTCAAAACATGAGTCAAGACTGTGCCTCTTGAGTTAGGAGTATAACATTAACAGAACTGGGCTGGGGGAGTGATATGGGGGCACCTCTAAGCCAGTCTGAGCTCTGTCATGGACAAAAGGGAGAGAGGAAGGCAGGACAGGGACCTGGGCCCATGGCCTTTCTTCAATGTCCCTTTTCTCAGCTGTCAGTGGAGGGCACCAACACCCCCACCACTTCTTCCAGCTCTTGAGTGCCTCGGAGTCTCAGCATCCTTGCCTGTACTCACCAAGAGACAGGATGTGTTCAGAGACCCTCAGCCGAGAAAAGATACTGTGCTTCTTGCCAGAGCTGGAGACTCCAGCTTACAGGAGAAGAGACGTGAGATGGACCACCTATGAGCTGCTGGCCTCTGAAACGGAGTTACTGTGTGACAAAGAGATATCAGAGACTAGTGGTAAGTCGGGAGCCACTCCCTAAAGGCCTGAGAAGACTCATCCAACTATCTGAATTGGAAATCAAGTCCCAGTGTAAGTCTCTGCCATGTTAATAGACTCTGGACTCTGATTCCCAGAAAGTCAGATGCCCAAGGAAGAGCTGCATGCATTTTTTTCAGCCACCTCCACAGGGTGACATGGTAATTCCATGGCCTCCTTGTAACAGGCACATGACTCTCATGTCCTGGGACTGTCACCTGAAAAGTTTATGGAGAAGAACTGAGCATGTGTGGGTCAGGCAGCACCTAGAACTGAAGTATCACAGATCTGTGATGTCATGACAGGAAACAACCGCAATGGATCTCACAGTGACTCTGCTCCTCTTCCAGCCTCACGTGACAGAGCCTCTGACAGCTACGCGTCCTGAGGCCACAGTTCTTCCTCATTGGGACATCTTTCCTTTTCATTGCCCTGTGGCTGACAGCTTCAAGCTCAGCTCTGATGTCAGACACACGGTGAACCCAGGCAGTCAGTCAGGACAGAGGCTTGGGAACACGAGTTCAGGCCATCTTCACAAGTCAGAACTGACGGAAGTGTTTCAAGAGTCACGTTAGTGGAGTAAAGGTGCCACCAGCCACCCTTGAGAGAGACCTCTATGATATGAAGATGCTGCCAGACACCCTCTGTGCTAGTGGAAGGACAAGACATCCCAGGAGAAAGGGAAGGAGAGCAAGAGAGCCAACCTGAGACCAGCATGACCGCGTAGCTGGGAACACTTGCCCTATGATCAACCCAGGACACTCTCAAGCCACCACTAAGCCCAGTCACCATAGCCCCTTCCTCCTGTAGCAGGAGAAGGCACTGCTCACTTTTCTCAACACATTTTACATTCTGGAAAATTCCATCAATGACCTTTATCGAGGTTTCTGTTGTCTGGTCCTGCGACTGTTTGACCTTCCATCCCTGTTCATCCTGAGGCCACAGTTGCCCACACTCTCCTAGTTTCTTTCTAGTGTTGTGATAAATGCCGTGACTCGAAGCAGCTTGGTTGGAGAAAGGTTTGTTGAAGCTTACAGCTAAAGTTCATTATAAAGGGAGGAAAAGGCAGGAACCTGGAGGCAGCACCTGGAGGCAGGAACTGAAGCAGAGATCAGAGAGGAGCAACGCTGACTGGCTTGCTCTCCATGGTTCACCCAGTGTGCTTTCTTATACAGCTAGCAATACCCACAGATGCCTGGCACCACTCAAGTGGGCTGGGCCCTTCCACGTCTACTATCTATCAAGAAAATGCCCCACAGACTTGCCTACAGGACACTCTGGTGGAGCATTTTGTTAGCTGTGCTTCCTTCTTCCAAGAGGAATCTAGGTTGTGTCAAGTTGACAACAAAACAAAACAAAACAAAAACAAAAACAAAAAAAAACTACTGAGCATATACACACACCCACAGCCCGGAGTAACTTCTGCTCAGTGGGGGCTGTGCAAGTCCCACCTCCTCATTGTGGCAGCCTGTCACAGCAGACCTCAGGAGGGAGGAAATTTGGGAGAAACGGAGCCAAGCAATCTCCTGCAAAAGAAAGGAGGAACAAAAAACACTCCAGGGCTTTACTGTTTTTAATGAGTTAATCTCAACGGTTTATTTAATGTATTGTCTGGCAATGGTTTTCACCTGGCAAGGAACCTGTTCAGGACAAGAAGCGTTGAGAAGCTTCCAGCTGATGGAAAGTTCCACTGCGCTCATAACGCTGATAGGGAAGGGTAAACTGCAGGAATGGTCTGCGGATCTGAACCCTTCACCACGGGCCTAGCTGAAATCCTGGATTCATGAAAACCAGGAGACACAACCTTCCGTGAACGCTCCAAAGGACACTTAAAGGAAGCTGTTGATGGTTCCAGAAGATGGTATGGTCAGTAAAATGCCTGCCTTGCAGGTATGGGGACCCGAGCTCAGTCCTCTGCACTAACGTTAAAATGCTGGGTTTGGAAGCTGGGTGTTAAAATAGTTTAGGGTACAGGCATTGGAAGCACACACCTTTAATCCCAGCACTTGGGAGACAAGAGGCATATGGATCTCTTTGAGGCCCACATAGTCTACAGAGCAAGTTCTAGGACAACCAAAGCTACATAGAGAGACCCCTGTCTCGAAAAATTAAAAACAAACAAAACCCACAGAAAATATGGAGCTAAAATGAAAATTTTCATTAAAAAAAACTGGTTTAAGTGCTACAGCATCTATTGTTCTTCTAGAGAACCTAAACTCAATTTCCAGCACCCATATGGCAGCTTCTAAGTATCTATAATTCCAGTTTCAGAGGATCCCACTCCCTCATCTGGTCTCTGTAGGTACTGCACACACATTGTACGCAGACAAAGATGCAGGTAAAATATCCATGCACACAAGAATAAGTAAGTAAATAAATAAATGCTGTGTGTGTGTCAGGGCACACTTGTAATTTCAGTGCTGGGAGGAGGAGACAGGCAGATTTCCCGGCTCAGCAGCCAGCCAATATAGCTCAGTTGGCAAGCTCTGGATTAGTCAGGGGTCCTGTCTCAAAGGAAGTGGTTGGTATTCCAGGGGATGACACCCAAGTGTATCATCTGGCCTCCACGTGCACTGGAATACAGCGATAGCGAGAGATACAGAGACAGAGAGACAGAGATATTAGTTGTTATTCATAAACAGTAGCCAAGAATCATAACATAGTACACTCAGATACAGAAGGCACCTCGGTCTGTTTGCTCTAAAACGTGACTCTTCATTTAAAGCAGTTCATCCTTCTAAGTCAGTTTGCTCGTTAAAACGCTCAGCTTCCATGTGCGCACATCAGAAGGAAGCCGAGCAGCCAGGCAAGGCTCCATCAGCAGAAGGACTGTGAGAACAGCAGAACAGTAGTGATGCCCGCTTTCCTAGTCGGTCCATCAGTGCCCCTAGGTGCAGTCAGTCCTAATGAAGAGTCCTGCTTTTAGTACCCGTTTTGGCATCAGGGTGAATCCTAGAGAAACATATCCCTTTGAGAGTGTGAAGTGTGATGACCTCGTGAGTGTGGCTCAAGCTTTGAAGGAAGCTCCCCGGGCAAACAAGGCAGTATTTCTGTAGGGACATTGCTGTGGGTGCACAGAATGGCGACATCATTGTTGCTGAGTCAGGAAGCCTGAGGAAGAGAGCCCATGTGGTCAGTGAGTGACTGTAACTCAGAATCTTGTCAAACAAGTTAGAGTCATTAAAACTTAAAATCACACACATGCATGCATGCATGTATCAGGGGCTTCTAGAAAAACAGGAGAGAGAGTGAGAGGGAGCTCCGTGGTCACTGAGGCTGGGTAGCCCCACAGTCTCCTGGAAGCAGGAGCTCAACTGTGGTCAGTGGTGTGAGCTCTCTGAGGGGGGAAACCTGAGAACAGGAGAGCCAGTGAGCATCCCTTCAAGAGCAGAGAGAGTGAGCTGTGAGTCAGGACAAGGAAACCGTTGGTACTTCCTTCCCTTTGAGTCTGTCTCAGGCCCTCTGTGACTGGATAAAGCTCCGGGAAGGTCTGTCTCCACTCCTTAGACTGCTCACTCAAATGTCCATCTGGACACACCATCCCAGACACCCAGGAGTCTGGGCACACTGTTACCTAGCCAGGTAGGTACATAGAGTTCATATACACAACATACAACTCACACACACACGGGGGGGGAGCTGAACCACGCACATCTGCTGTCAAGTTATATTGCATGCACACATGGATACCACAGCAGTACACTGCTTTCCTTTATCGCCTGTCATACGTTCAATTTTATGAACATCTGAGTTCTGGAAATCAACCCAAATGTCCTATCATGCTATTGATGGCACATTACAAAAACATTTTGAAATCTTTACTCAGAGTGTTAACTAAATGGAGCGTTGAAGAACTTCAGCGCTGAAGACTTCCGCTAACACAGTGATTAGAAACAAAGCTAGAAGTGGAAGACCCGAAGACCACAGGAGGGGTGAAGAGCCGGGGACTTCAGGCAGCAGCTCCTGCTCCTCAAATTTCCCAACCCACAGCAGTCCCAGCATCAAAACCCTGGTTACTTGTATAACTATTCAAAATACTGGGAAGAAACCAACTCAGGGAGAAAATGGAAAAGACGTAATTCCTCCAAAATAGGAGAGTGTCCTAGAAACTCCAAAGTCTTAGGAAATATATTACTTAAGATTCCTTTGTAAGTTTTTATCCACGGGAAAGAAAATAGGACTTACTGCTAATTCAAGTATCAGAGCTAGCAAGTGACATTTTTAAATAACCGTGGCTAGTATGTTAGGTAGGGAAATATATAAAATAGAGTCTAAAGGCTTTTAATAGACAAAAAATTTCTAAAAGTCATATAGACCTCCTTGAACTGAAAGCCACAATATCTGAACCTAAGAAATGTATTCAATGGATTGAAAAATAACCAGAAAACTGTGGCAGCAAAAGAACAGACATGCTGGGTGATACTGGTGTTCATGAAGCCCATAAGACCATGACAGGGGACTTTGAAGGAAAAACTTGGAGAGGATTCTGCAAACCTAAAAGTCTATGTGAAGAAAAACAAGTAGGCAAAAACAGGGCTAGGGAGATGGCTCAGTGACTGAAGGTGCTTGCTGCCAAGTCCTACAGCTTGGGTTTGGGTCTCCAGGACCCACAAGATAGGAGGAGAGAACTGAGCTCTGAAAGTTGACCTCTGACCTCCACACATACGCTGTGATGCATGTTTGCTGTCGTGCACATGGATACACACACACATGCACACACATGCACACACATATAAATAAATAGATAAATAAATAAATGTAATTTTAAAGTGTTTTTTGTTGTTTTTGTTTAGTTTAGGCAAAAATAACTGCGTTCAGAAAAGTGAAAACAAGGGGAGTTCATTGTTGGAAAACTCTGCTGACGAATTAGGTCGGCACGATAAATAACCAGACCAGCTCAAGAACAACAGTTATATTTTTTAATAGTTGAAAAGGGAAAACACACTACAAGAGTGGGAGGTCCGAAATCCAATAGGTCCGGTGAGCACCACGCAGAGAGCAGCGCACCTGATCTACCAGTATTTCGACTTGGGCCCCAGGTAGCCACACCCTAATTAGATGTGATTGGTTGATAGTTTCCNGAATTAGGTCGGCACGATAAATAACCAGACCAGCTCAAGAACAACAGTTATATTTTTTAATAGTTGAAAAGGGAAAACACACTACAAGAGTGGGAGGTCCGAAATCCAATAGGTCCGGTGAGCACCACGCAGAGAGCAGCGCACCTGATCTACCAGTATTTCGACTTGGGCCCCAGGTAGCCACACCCTAATTAGATGTGATTGGTTGATAGTTTCCCCATCAAAACTCAGTTCCAGAAATAGTGAAAGAAGCACGTAGCTCAGAATGAAGGAGGAGACCATCCCGACAGGAGGCCGGAATGCAGTGGGAAAGAGGAAGCAGCAAAGGGCACACACTGGTGCAAATGTAAAGGATGCTAACATGCCAGCAGCAGTAATGACCGCGTGTGTTAGGCTTCTGAGCTTCCTATTAACAACAAAATAGCAGGCTTTGGATGGCTAAAGATATCTATTTCTGTATGGCTCTTCTGTCATGCTAGTTCCAAGAAGCCAACACCACATCAGGCCTGCAGAAGGCTTGCTGGGGACACACCTGTGGAGGGTGGGGAGAAGAGCAGAGCTAATAGCACCTTTCAGCCATGATGCTGGCCTACCACCCACAAAGGGAGAGGAAAGGGGAAAGGGTAGGGTGGAGGAGCTTAGACTGCACACCTCTGAGACCATCTCACCTGTTCTCCTTCTGGCCACAGGGAGCCTTGAGTTAGGGTCACCTTCTAAAGGAACCCTATGAAGCAGGAGTAAGGTAATTGTGCCCTCCTTCTGTGCTGTTCTGGGCTGGAATACCCTGCGACAGGGAATGTGGCCTGAGCATGATGCTTTGGAGGATCTGCAAGTGTAGTAGCTGAGGTTGTCCTCCATCCTGACTCTCCTTCCAGCAGGTCCTCATGGATCTTCAGAGCATCCTCACAGCTAACACTGCTCTGGGTTTGGCACCACAGCTGTTAGAACGTGGATGCACCACATCAAGTGGATGCATGGGACAATCTCTAGGCAGCCTCTAAGAGAAAAACGTAGAATTTATGTTTTGAATATCTTTAAAAAGTTTTTGAAGCTGGGTGTGATATTGTAAGTCTGTAATCCCTACACTTGGGGATTACAATTTACTCAGGTAAGCAAGTTCAAGGCAATCCTGGGCTACATAGTGAGTACCCTCCCTCTATATACACACACAGAGCTCTTGATGAATAAAACATGAGAGGAACAAAACAGATGAGACAAACATAAAGCAAATAGCAAGGCTTTACAATAATTATATTAAATGTAAATGGCACAAATTCAAAGGGCGAACAGACCATGTTACACAGATGAAACATCTCTTGTGTATAAGATTTAAATTTGAGATTTTGTGGCTTTCCTTTGGTATATCGTAGTTTGTGGGGGAAATCTCTTAAGAGAGCACCTATTTTTAATGGGATAAATTTATACTCTGTACCAGAAAGGAATTAAATTGAGATGTCTTACAATTTTACAGAAACTAAATATGGTAAAACATTCAGAAGAACCATAAATAGATATGGTTCATTTGACACATTTTATCTTATGTTTGCAGAAGACATGTACTCTCAATGAAGGCATAAAGATGGTTTCCATGGAGACACTTGGTCTGAGAGGTTTACACATTGATACACGAACACAGAATCTAGATTGTCCTCTGCTTTGTAGACATGAGGCTAAGAGAAACCTCAACACATATCATGACCAGCAGAAAACAGCCACTGGAAGAGGTCCACACTTTATAATGTACTGAGTAACATTTTTTAGAAGAGATGGGAGTGGTAAATAATAAAAAGGTAAATGTTAATCTACATTGTGAGACCTTGTGTCAAAATTTAATGAATTAGTTCATTAAAAGATAAAGACGTTTATGATGGGGCTGGAGAGATAGCTCAGCAGTTCAGAGTGATTTCTGTCACTCCCCATTGCTTTACTGTTGAATGATACCCCTTTCTAAAGCACAGAACCCTTACTGAAAGCAGCCATATTGATTAGCTACATAAGTCAAAGAATTAGGGCTACACCACCACTAAGCACAATGAGTGAGCAGTCTTCCATTGGAAGCTTCCATAAACCATTACATTGGAGCCTTAATGGCCTTTGGAGCCCTTCCCCCACAAGTACCACCATCAGCACCACTTGACCCACAGACCAGTGAGTATGATGCTCCCAACACCTGCCCATCCCAAAGCTGTGCAAACCATACTTGTGCATGAGGTGCTTGGTTGTCCCAAATATGTTTGATAGACATTAGATACGGATGCCGAGGCGCCCACTCACAGGAGGTGGACCAGGAACTGGTGGCATTACTAAGCAGTTGTGGCTTTAGTGTTCAGAGCCTACATACAGTCCCTAAGAAGCTCAGCTCCCCAGGCCCCTTCCCAAAAACAGGAATGCAGCTGTCGTGTTGAGGAGTCCCTCATAGTACCTAGGACAAGTTGTTGAGTCAGGCACAGACACTTCATGCCCAAGTGGCTCCTGGGGCCAGGGCTAGCTTCGAGCTACTTTTCCGCCACACAAGATTGGGCTCAGACCTGCTGGATAACTGAGACGAAGGGAAATAACTGCCCCATGCAGAGTTTCTGCAGCCAGAGAAGTCTAAATCCAGCCCCAGTACGTTGGGAAACTACCCACTACCTCAGGGAACTCCTGGTTCCTCCTGGAGCCTTTCTCCAAGATGTGGTTTGTTCTAGAAGGTGAGCTGGGAAGACACTGCTTGGCTCAGCTAGTGTCCCCATCTTTCTGAAGGGGACCAGGCATTAGATGTCTGTCCCTCATATTATTCAGTTCCATGCTGGCCCTGGTGTCCAGCTCATCTGGATTGCTTCATAGTCATCTCCTCGTGTCAGCCCGGCTAGCAAGTCCAGACACACAAATAATGAAATAAACCCACCCACACGCTCAGGGCCACTGACAAGGCCCAGCTCCCACAGGGCTGCTCCTTAGATCAGCCACTCCTCAGGCCCAAGACGAGTTCTCCCTCTTGCCATGGGGTAACACTCCTGGTCAGAGCTGTCCAGAGTAGGCTGGATAGCCCTCGCTCTGCAGCCTGTGAAGGGCTCCTGTGACAGGCACACCCTGATCCTCATCGGCCACCACTGGGCTATGTGGAGCCATGTCTTAATGTAATGGTTACTACATCTTCCACCAGGCCGTATTTATAATGAGGAATTTCCTGGAATATCTGCAGTTAAATGACCACAGCCCTAAAACAACTCTTGACCTCTTTTAATGTTTTTAAATAAACTCCTTGGTTGAAATATAACTTCTATACAGAACATTGCCAAAATATTAGAGCATGGTGTGCCTATTGGGGTGACCTGCTCCAGTAAAGGGCTTTTCCAGGTAACCAAGGCCTTAGGTCCTTTAGAAGCACCATCCTTGGCTTTGACACCATCCATGAGTGCTTTCTGGGCAGAATGCCACAGTGAGCTCTCTGTCCACAGCCTCTGTAGGAGCTACCCCTGTGAGTGCATGTTCTGCTGCTGTCCCTCGAGCACTGGATACTACAACAAACCCATCCTGCTGTGGGGACTTCTCTGGGGCCCATATATGTCGCTCTACTGGGTGTGAACCTCAAGGTGTGACACTGGGAGGCGGTCACTGTGGAAGGGCCCTAGCTGGTCCTGAAGTAGCCCTACCTGTCACTGTACTGCCAGCTGGAGCTCCTGAGGTTGCAGACTCTGAACACACCAGTGAGTGTCAAGAGCGGATTTTCTTCTCTCTGCCTCTCTGCCGCCACAGAAAGGCTTCTATTTGCCCTTTCCCGCCGCTCAATTAGGTCGGCCGGACCCTTTCGTCAATGGCTTGCTCAAGTCTTGTGCTGTTTCCCTCCCTGTGGTGGTAGAGATCTAACCCACGGCTCTCTGCAGCCTAGGCCAGCGCTCCACACTGCACCAAGCTCCACCCCAGCCTTTTGGCTTAGTTTTCTCACGAAGGGCAGAAGTACTGGATCAGTCCTGTGAAAGTCAGTAGCTGCATGGAGAAGTCTGCCCATTCTGACACTCGAATCTGTCTCTTGTTTCCTTTTTCTTTTTTGCTCATCATGCTTTCTTATCTTTTTTCTTCTTTGCCTTAATGTCGGGTTTCTTCTTTACATTCTATTCTCATTCCTACCAACTCCCTAACCCCATATTCCTTTAGTTTCTTTACGGAGGGTTTCACAGGCTTTGAGATGGAAGAAATACATTCTTCGATTACAAAATTCTAAAAGAAAATTTGTGAAATAAAATGCGTACCTATCTATTATCCAGTTATTATATGCAGTCAAACACTTTAGTATTTGTTTTATGTATGATTTATATACTAAGAAGAGTAACGGGGTGAGAAGATGGTTCATGGGGCAAGAGCGCTTGCTGTGCAGGCATGGGAGCCTGGATTCAGACTCTGAGCACTCACGTGAAAAGAGGATGTGTGTGCCTGTAACCCAAACCCTGGGGCTGAGTGGTAGGGCAGAGACATGGGGATCACAGGGGCTTGCTGGTCAGCCAGCCTAGCCAAAAAGGGCAAGTTCTTGGTTCAGGGGACCCTGTCCAATAGAGGAGGACACTCAAAGTCATTTCCTGACCTCTGCTTGGGGATGTATGGGTGCACACACCTGCACACATATACCAGCACACATGCATACAACACACACACACACACAAACACACAAAATAAGTAAATAAATAAAGTGCTTTGCAGGCAACTGAAAGGTCTGATTGTAGCCCCACTCACGCCTATGCCATGGCCACTTTCTCTTTTAGTTTGATTATCCGAAGCATTCTGTGTTCTTCCAGGCTGACCTGGGTATTTGCCCCTTCCTCATTCAAAGCTCCATCCTGGATCGCTTCCCTCCTGAGGGAGACTTCTCTTGTGCATTGCTGTTGGTTCATGTGTTTTGACTGCAAATTTTTCCAGACTTTATTTGACAATTCCTCTGACATACCTTGGTCTTTAGATGGCTGTCGCAGGCATAGAATGCTAAGTTGGTAATTATTTTTCTTAGCACTTGAACGAGTGCATTCACTTACAGTCCTTTGATTTCTGCCTTTTCTCGTTGGGGAAAGCAGCTGTCAAATTTATTTCTTTGGAAATTATGTCCCCCTCTTCCCATCTCATCTGAATTTTCTCCCAACACCCTCTCAGTTTGAGATGTACACAAGATGAAATGGACCACCTCAGTTGTTTCTGGCACACTTCAGTGATCTGTGTCCCAATTTAGCACCCTCCCTGCCCCTGCCTGTGCCCCCAGCACCCACCATTCTGACTCCTGTCTGCAGTCTGATTCCATCCGGACCCTCATAAGTAGACTCTGTGTTTGTCCTTCTGAGACTGTGACCTCGGGGCCCAGCGATGTTTCGGCACATCTCAGCATGTCCTCTGTCCCTCCTAAGGCTGGGTGGCAGCTCACTGTATGGATAGGCCGCATTTTGGTTGTTTGAGCATCTGTTGCACGTTTGAGACGACTCCACATTTGAACTGTTGTATGCAATACTGCTACAAACACCTGTGTATGCATACCTCCTTGGGATGACGTCTCATTATTCTGGAGGATGCACCTAAAGACAGAATGTCAGGATTACATGGTAAACACACTTTTAATTTCTTGAAGAGCCAACATATTGCTTTTCCTAGCAGCTCTACCATTTTTTGATCTTTTTTTTTATTTGTTTGCTTGTTATTGTTAACACTACACAAAATAGCGTCGTCTGGGGAAAAGTAACCTTAAGCAAGAAACTGTCCCCATCACTATGGCCTGTAGGCAGATCTTCTTGAATAATTATTGATGTGGGAAGGCTCAGATCACTGGGGCCAGTGCAGTCCCTGGGCAGTTGATCCTGGGTTGTATAATAAAGTAGGCAGAACAAGCCGCCATGGAGAGCAAGCCAGGAAGCAGGCACTCCTCCGTGGTCTCTGCTTCGGTTCTTGCCTCCAGGTTCACACGCCTTGACTTTTCATCACAATGGACTCTAAGGTGTAAAATGAAATAAATCCTTTCTTCCGAAGTTGCTTTGGGTCCTGGTGTTTGTCACAGTGGTAAACAGCATACTGGGACAAGGTATTTGGTGTTTGGGATGTTCCAGGCCAGTAAACATTCAAATATTGCTTTGTTCTAGTTAATCTCCCTGCCCTATCTAATCCCCAGGGCTCTAATTGCATATATATTGAACCTAAATTTTTAATTTATTTACTCTGTGTGTGTGTGTGTGTGTTGGGTACAGAGTGACTGCGTGCATGCTACAGTACACTTGTGAAGGCCAGAGGACAATTTTGGGTAGTTGGTTCTCTGCTTACATCATGTGGGTTGCAGGGACTGAACGCAGGTCATCAGACTTGGAGGCAAGCACCCTAGTCTCTGAGTCATCCCACCAGTTCCTATTGGGCTTTTCAGAAACCCTCCCATAAAACTTTGCTTTTATTCTGTGTGTATTATCCATATATGTGCCTTGTATCCACAGAAGTCAGAGGCACTGGATCCCCTGGAATTGGGGTCATGGGCAGTGGTGCACCATGTAGGTGCTGGGAACTGAACACAGGTCCTCCAGAAGAGCAGCACACACTCTTAACTGCTGAGCTGTCTCCCCAGTCCCTCACTCCAGGATCTTGATTCCCTCGGTTTTACTTTAATGGTTCTCTGGTGTTCCTCAGCAATTTTAAGTGTGTATATCAAGGTCATCAGCGATGCTATCCGGGGCATTTGTTACTGCTGTTCATTTTCTAGAAGCGGACTCCTTTTGACTTTGCATGGCTGGGTCTGGTGCAGCTGAGGGCCAAACGTGAGCTGTGTTCCCCTCCCTTCTTTCCAGCAATAGTAACTAATGCAAGCATCACCTGACTACTCTTCAAGAGCCAACTCTTTGCAAGGCAGGGAGTTGGAGTAAAGAGGCAGTTGGGCTGATCCCTGCAGTGCTCCCGGAGTACGAGGGAGACAAGCATGAGTTCCGTGACCCTTGAAAGGTGATTTTAGATGAGTATTCCTGCCCTGCCAATAAAAGCCATGATGCCAGTGACAGCCAAGAATATGACATCCAAGGGCTGGTGAGATGCATCAGTGGATGTAAAGGTACTTGCCACCAAGACTGACAACCTGCCTTCCATCCCCAGGACTAAAACAGTAGAAGGGGAGAACATACTCCTGCAAGTTTTCCTCTAACTACTACATGTTCACTGTGGTGTATGTACACACACACACACACACACACACACACACACACGCACATGCACACACACACAACCACACTCATCAAAAATCAGGAGCAACACTGGCTGTGACTTCTTTCCCTTTTGATTCAAAACACAATGATGAAAACACAAAAGGATTATTGAGATTTTTTTCTCACAAACTGGTGGCAAAAAAAAGAAAAGAAAAAGAAAAACCACATAGAGAGAAACCGACAGTGTCACCCGTTATGCTCAGTGTCCTCAGACTCTAATTCAAGCAAAATGGAAGGAGTAAGTCAGCACTTGGGAGACACTGAGGAGCAGGACCAACCTGAGGCTGGTGATGTTAGGATTTGTGACTGTCTTGAAACCCATTATCATGTCTAGAAATACAGGTCTTTATTTTTAGAAACGCACATGGAAGCATTTGCAGGAGATGTCACATGACGACTCCAGTGTTTCTGAGGAATACAGAGGAAGGAAGAATCATGAGGGACATCAAAATATGGAAAGGGGAAGACTGGCCATGTGCCAAACTTAGAACTGGGAACAGGATGCACGAGGGTCCTTGATCACATTTTGCATGCCTGGAATTATATATACTAAGGTGTTTTAAATAGGCCAGAAACAAGAGAACGCATCTTAGGCTCCTATCTTTGCATCAGCGGCTGCTCTGCCTCGCTTCTCTCTTTTTATTCTTCAAGTTCAAGTTCCTAAGTAGATAGTGACTACACCAAATCCTGCCCCAAACCTCTGTGGTTAGCAAGGAGCTACCTTGTTGTCTGAGAAGATCAACTCTCTCTTCTCCTAGAGCAAGACCCTCAGCTGTGTACTGGTGTTCGACCTCTGCGGCCATAAAAGAGGTCATAAGCTTTGAACATTTGGTCAGAGTCAGGGCTTTGTCATGTTCTGGATGGCAAAGCAGTCCTCCATGCCTGCTGGGGCTGGCAGAGGAAGAGGCATGGGGCGCCACCTTCATCTAGAACTTGGGTTTCCACTGGAAAGTCGCTCCTAGGTAGAAGCCCAAGTCCCAGCCTCACCCATTTGTTGGATAGCCCAACATACACAGCGCCATGCGTGGCCTGGTTTGCTCTTCACTGTCCTCTGCCAACCCAGGCAAGTACTGACCACCTTCAGGGTCCGTTCCTCATTTAGGAAATGAAGCTGACTGACGGCCTCATCTGCTTCATCCACGAGGTGAACCAAGGTCAGGGGGATGGAAGCCTGGGACAGAGCAAGGCTATCCCTGTGTGAGTAGACGCTAGTGTACTAGAGACAGCTAGCTACTTGACGTCCTTACACTTCTAAAGTTATTCTAGAGAGAGCTGGAGGCTCTGGACAGAAGCAAACTGCGCATGAGAAACGTGGACTCTATCACATCCAGAAGTTCAGGTGTGGGTGTGGGTCCTCTCAAGCCTTGGTCACTATCCTCACGAGAAGAACAGTAGCCTTGGTGACAGAGAAATGATCTCTTTCTTCCTGGTGGGGTGGCTGAAGGATGACGTTATCCTCCTGCTTGGGGCTAGAGGCCCTTTATCGTCTGTAGAGGCTCATACACTGGGTAGATAGAGCCCTTCATAGGAAATGAGGTTCACTGCAGCCAGTGCCAGGGGGCAGAATCCACCAGTCCCATGTCTAAGGACACCAAGAACAGCCACACAGGCCACGCAGAGGGGTGCTCAGTTTTCATGTCTGTCTGTCCATTTCCATGCAAGCCTAGGAATGGTATGCTTACTGCTCATGACAGGATGAAGGCAGCTTTCGAAAGCATCTGCTCTGTGTTCTCAATAAAACTCAGGGAACTCAAAAAAGAGACAGCGTGTGAGAGAACGAAGTGACAGACGAAGATGAAAATGGAATTGGCTGAGTGGTGGCAAGAGTCGGAGGAAATCGGGTGGGATGGAAGTGTGGCAGGTCTCAGCCTCGAGCAGGCTCGCCCGGCCTGGGGACTCCATCTGCAGAGAGGTCCCTGGCCATGCAAGGCCCTTCGACCCTTGCTTTAAAGACCTGTAAGCAGGAAAGATATAATGTCTTTTCACCTACTGCCCCAGCCCTGCTCCTTCCCCCCCTCAGCCCCACCAAGGCAACTCTCAAAGCTTTCTATAGAAACCGGTAGGAAGGATGAGACTGAATCCCACACCTGCAGTCTACAAACAAGCTGATCACATAAGACGCTTACCTCCTTCCTGCACAGTCCCCATGGCACCTGCACTCCCCTCACTGTCCCCATAGCCTGTCTGTGCTCGGTCACCTTGAAAATGGAAGCACATTCCTTGCTGACCCAGCGTGGTCCCCAACCCTGCTACCACAGCTGGTGCTCTGCCCACTCCCACCCTGCTCCCAAGTCCCCCTGCAAGAACACCTGCTCCCTGAGTACTCCCTGCTCTCTCACTTGGGCTCCTTCCGCAGGCTGGCGCCCACAGCACCCTTCCACGTTGTCTCCTTAGGACAGCATGTGCCGTTCCTTCCAAAGCTTCTGGTATCTTCCTGATTTTTTGTTAAATTTCTCATTTCAGTCAGGCCTCATTGTTTTAGCAATTTCGCCTCATAATGTTAACCTGTGTTCTATCTACCACCTCTGTGGTCTGTGGTACCAGGAAATCCCCCGTAGGCGCCAGTGTTTGAATGATTGCTCATCACCTGGGAGCTCTCCATACCTTTAAGGAACCTTCAGGAGCTGAAGCTTTGTTGAAGGGCGTACATTGCTGGGGATGTGCTTTTAGGTTGTGTATGCTGGCCCTACTTCCTGTTTGCTCTCTGCTTCCAGACTGTTGATTCAATGTGACCTGCCAGCTTCCCCAAAGGAGATGTGCTGCACACTGTGACAGGAGACAGGTCTGATGCCAGCCACAAGTGAGAAAACAGCTAAAGACAGTGGAAGACAAAATAATAATAATAATAATAATAATAATAATAATAATAATAATAATAAT